>JASKGM010044483.1:0-106095 GCA_034509205.1 Ceratonia siliqua
TGCATTTTCACTTGCATACATAAACATGATTGAGGCATTCTTTCTTGACTTAGCTACTTTATCCAAATGGCCAACCTGGCATTATTTTCCTTTGTTTAACCCCTCCCTTGAGCCTAACTGCTTATCCTTTGTTTCAGCTCATTAAAATCCTATGTGAAAAACCATATCTTTGCCTTACTTTACCTTAGGGAATGGGAGAGCATTGGTTCATTTGTAGTGGGGAAGCCTTTTGCTGGTGGAAACTAGTACAAGTGTGGTGATTGTGAAATTAATGTGTAATATGCAAGTTCAATCAAAAAAAAAAAAGAGAAGAAAAGAGAACAAACAAGAATATGGTTGTGAACGAAAAGAAAGATGAAGGAAAATGTGAGAAGAATATGCTTTACTTACATGACCTTGAGATAAAATCCTTAATGCTTGTCATTTGAGTTCCTTTCCAAATCCGATTATTTTCTTCCCTTGCCTTGGCCCTAATGCAACCTTGAATTAAGTCCTCTTGATTTATATGTGCATATGTTTGTGAAATAGAGAAATAGAAGATAAGCAAGCTTATGGTAGTGCATAATTGTTTTCATGACCTTAACTGAGTGAATCACTTGAGGAATTGAGAATATATTTTGTGAGGATCTATCATTCATTGTTCATACTTTTCAATTGAAGATACCATATTAATTGTTTTGATTTAAGAAGAAATGTTACCTCATGGACGCTATAAAACCTTGAATCCTTGGTTACCCTTCTTGCTTCTAGACTATTGCATTCTTGACCATCATTGGAAGTTGTCTCTTTTGGAATTTTTAGTTTTGAGTATATTTGTTTTTCTTTGTTTCCTTGTTCTGGAATTTTAAATTCCCTAGGACGTGTAGAAGCTAAGTGTGGGGGAATTTGATAAATACAGTTTATATACATTAGTTAAACCTCACATTTAGTCTTTTAATCCTCTTGTATACTTAAATTATTGGGTTTGGCACATTTTATAAGTTTGAGTTCCAATTGGGTTTAATTATATCTTTTAACTTTATTGGGGCTTTTATGTTGCTTCTATATTTTCGTCATTACTTGAGTTCTAGACATTTAATAATAACAAATTTTATCTTGTAGTAGAGCTAAGAGAACTCTCTGCAACTTTGATGAAGAGTTCCAAGACTGATTTGGATGTTTAGTGAGTCAAATTCAACCTGGAAGTCAGAACTGGAATGTTATCACTAGAACTCCTCTTGTGCAGGCCACTTATCAAAACTACAACATTTTGCTTATGCTTTTGTCCTAGAATTCGTCCGATGAACTAGTCAGACAGCTGGAGTGATATTTTGACCTAGGGGTAGAGTTGTAATTATTGGTTTTAGGGTTATATATATAGACAAAAGTTACAAAACGTAGTCAGCAGCTCAAGTACTGTTCCATTGCCTCCTTCCTTAGTTTCTTCTCTGTCCTATCTAGGGTTTTCTTTACTTTCCTGTATATTCTTCCTTCTTGTTCATGGAGGGCTAGAATCTTTAATCAATCATAGGGATTGACGGTCTTGATGTATGATTTTGAGTCTTAGTTTAAGCATTTTCCAGTTTAATCATTTATTAAGTTTCTTCCTTTCTTTTGTGATTTTGATTAAATTGCTTAATTTGATTGGGATATTCATATGATAGTTGCATAGTTACCATGTGTCAAAATAGATCAACAGAGACTGAACAAGGCATCAAAACTAATTGATGAGTTATTTAGCTTAGTTGGATTCTAGTTTTTAGGTCAAGATAGGGTTTAGATGGATGCTTAGCTTGTTTAACCTTGATTGATTAAATCCTGGATGCTTATTCTATAGTGAATCCAAATATTATATTGAGGCTTCTTAATATGTTCTAAAAATCAAGAGCTCGATTAGTGATTGAATGACTCATTAATGATCAAGGATAAATTGAAATCAAGCCTGGTTACTTCCCTTGGATTGATCGTTTTCTAAATTCTATTTATCATTTTCATTGTTTTCACTTGATTACTCATTATAAAACCCCCCTTGTTGTTACTATCCTGATTTGATTACATAATTAGAGTGATCCAAGAATTCGACACGGTTTGCCTTATACTGCAGTATATGGTGAATCGATCCAAGGATTCAACCCGGTTTGCCTTATACTGCAGTTATATGGTGAATCGGTTATTAAGAGATTTAATTTGATAGCCTTAGCAGTTGTCATGGGAATAGAGAGATGATATGTGACACCATGGCCACTGTGAGATGGTGGTTGTCTAGAACTAGCGTCGAAGTTGATTTTCTCAATTAAGGCTATACCGTACTTAACCATAGGTAAGTCACGATCAAATGAATTGAGGATTTAGAGGAGGCTTTAATAACATAATGAATTTCTTTGGTAGCCTAAGACCCTAACTTCTCCTCACAAAAGCGCCTTGTGAGGGGAGGAATACCTCCCACTTATATTCTACACTTAGCCAGTCATCTTGGGCAACGTGGGACTTTATTTCCAAGCCTTGTGTAGAGGCATGACCATCTCCAACACTTCTCACATAGGTAGATTATTTTTCAGAGATATTGTGAGACTTTATGGGATTCCTAAGTCCATTACATCAAACTGGGACTCAAAATTCCTAAGCCATTTTTGGTTAACTCTTTGGAGGATGTTTAATACCTAATTGATTTTTAGTAGCACTGCACATCCACAGACTAATTGACAGACTGAAGTTCTAAACATAATCTTAGGAAATTTGATAAGATGTATTTGTGGGGTGAGACCATGCTATTCCCCAAGCAGAATTTACATATAATAATGCTCCTCATTGTGGTATAGGGAGATCACCTTTCTCTATTGTCTATACTAAACCTCCCCAACATGCTCTAAACCTTGCCAAGCTCCCACAAATTCCTAGACTAAGTGTATCAGCCAAGCATATAGTTGAAGAATTCCATACTGCTCATGAGGAAGTTAAGAAGAAGCAAGAGGAAACCAATACAAAGTATAAAATAGCCACAGATAAGCATAGAAGGCACAAAGAATTTCAAGAAGGAGATTATGTGATGGTATTCTTGTGAAAAGAGAGATTCCAAGTTGGCACCTACAACAAGCTGTGGCCTAAAAACTATGGCACTTACAAGGTTATCAAGAAAATCAACTCCAATGCTTATGTTCAGGATCTACCTGAGGAGTTTGGGATACCTAATACTTTTAATAGTGTTGAACTCTATGAATACTTTGATCATGAAGAAACTTTGTATCCTGATGTCAACTCGATGTCGAGTTCTTTCCAAGAGGGGAAACTAATAAAGAGCACGTAGCAATGAAATATTTGTCAAAGTTAGATAGCCAAAAGAAAGCAAAGAAATGATGTTGTTTGCTTGCTCTTATGTATCTGTTTTATTTATCAAGTGTGCCTTCTATTTCTGTTATGTAGTGTCTGGTACTTTATGCTTATTGTCTATATGTATTGGTTGTATTCCCTCTTTGGTTATAGCTATTATGTCTAGGGGAAGAGTTGTAATTTTAGCTTTAAAACTTCCTATATTTGTCTATTGAAGGCACTCATAAAGGGTAATGAAAATTTATCCAGTTTTCTACTTCAGAAGCACTCATTTACATATGTGTGTGTTACTGTTCAACTGTTCATCTACAATAACATTTTCTGGAATTTCTTGCCTTTGCAAGATTTTCTGCAGCTTATCAGCTTCCTACCACGTCAATTTGTTATGAGATTAAAAGGGTGGAGGAGGTGAGCAAAATATTAACTTTTACTTTAAAAGGAGAAAGAAACAAAACAAAAGATGGCTTACATCCATCCTTTGTAATATGTACATTCTGAAACCATCCATACCGTAAGCCTCAGGTTTTTGGATTCTCTTAAGATTCCTTTACAAATGCATTTTTGAGTATCCTTTTTTACGCGACAGGAATAATAGCTAAACATGCGAAATTGTCATAGGACTCATAACACAACAATATACGAATATCTATTATGATTATCACTTGAATATTGGAGGCACCTACACTATTTACAACTTTATGATAATAACCCCGTGATGGATTTTATTTTGTTACGGCCCGTTGGCCAAATCAATTTGCAGCCACGTACTCTCGAACATTCTCAGCCGTAGCCAGCCCTTCAAGATAAGCCCGAAGGTCACCTCCAGGTTCTATGACGACCAAAAAGAAATGCTATTGCCTAAAAACATGAAAATAAGAAATATCATTTGGTTTATCAGGAATTATTAAAGCACAGCAAGTCATAAACAATCTGTGGCATATCAATATGTCTAAAGCATTTGATTTTTCAAAAAGACTTAATATACTGCCTTATCCATTGCTGTCAAAATCGCGATAAAGTGTGTAAAATAGTACGATCCTACTATCATCTAAAACGATTCCGATCCTGCTCAGAATTGTGTTCTGGTAGGATCGTGGTAGAATCGCGCGAGTTGAATTACGAGATCGTAGGATCTCAGGATCCTCCGCGTTCCCAGATACCATTGGAGGAGCTTCGTTTTTTTCCCTTCAATACTAAAGTCAGAAACACACTTACCTTCAGCCAGAACTACCTGTTCTGGCCTCTGGGATTAAAGGAAATCCCCATCCACAGCATATTCTTATTTGCATGCAGACCCAGAACGCATCTTCTTCTAGAATTCAACATTGAACTCGAAGCATCCATTGATTTTGAGGGGGCGAAGCTTCAATCCGCACACCACACAGCCTTTAGCCCCCTCACTTTCACCTTCGTAGCCCCAAAATCCATAAGACCTAGTGATTTTCCATGAAGATATTTGACGACATAAGGAGAGTTGAGTCTCCACTCAATCTCAGCCAAAAATTCTTGAGTTGCTCTCAGTGTAATTTCTAATCTTTTTAATATTTGTTGCTTCTCATTTCTCATAACCCCTCTGGTGCTATTCATGTGCAGTGCAACCTGTCATAATTCCTTTTCTACATCTGTCATTGTGGCTTGTCGTTAAATGGCATTAGTCATTGTCCTATGTCTTGACTTTTTTTTAGACTTGTTACTTGTATTATCAACGTATAATGGGATTGTCTATATATATTATTAAAAAAAATTCTACGATCTTACGACCCTGATTCGATCTTTTTGACCCCTTGACTGATCCTTGTAAGACTCAATTTTGACAACAATGGCCTTATCAATCCATGGAAATAAGCTAATAACCTGGCAAGAGGGAGTAGAGGAAGGAGGGGAGGAAAATAAATGGAAGACGGCCTCATCTAATGATGAGCCTCCAGTGTCACTGTACTTGTAAGACTAAGGAAATATTGCCGTGTTCGTCTGCATATAGTTTGCATAAAACGAGTTCAGCAATAGCAGAAGATATATGAAATCAGACCTTTATTGCATAAAAGGAAAACCAAACAACAAAGGGGCTTACTGGATTTAGTAATGCCGTATGAGGGAGTCATCCAACAATAAAGTGTTTGACTCATTAAACTCTCCCTTCTCCCATGGAAGACTAGGTTCAAGCTTTTCCCATAACTTTCTAAGTTCCTTCAACACAAGGGCTTGTCTCTCTTCTTGACAGTGCTGAATTTCGTCTCAGTACAGTGGGACTGATTCTACACTAACCGATTATAGAAAAATTTAATAGTGTCCAGAAAGAATCCGTGTAAAAATGAAGTACCAACAATAATTATTTAATCAGTTACATCTTGAAAACAATGCTATGGAAAAGAACACCCCCCTAAAAGGAACCAAGAAAAGAACTATACCAGAAATTAATGAAAATTTATCAAAGTTCTTAATATTGTACCATTAACCCAAATAGAATCCATATATAGTTTATATGAAGATCAATTACTACTGCAAGGTTGCTTCTATTTGGTAATAATTAAAAGAAATAAATAACTATATAGAAAAGGCTCCACAAGAGTAGCCATGCAAGGCAGCATAAGAATAACGAGTTATATTGCAGGAAAATGAGATAATAATTGAGAAGAATCAATTAAGTAATAATAAGAAGAGCATTCATACTTTTATAGGATTGCTCAATAGAAGTCACAAGATGAAATGCACTACATATGCAGACTGCAAATTCAACAATCCTGTTCTACCATTTTCTTTTTTTCTTTTGAGAAGTGGGCTGAACGATTAGCTGACAACGTTTCTTCCCTCCAAATTGTTTTGATCGGCAAGATTTCCTACTATTCAGAGCATAAGGAACGAATACATAAATCTTAGCAAGTGCTCAACCTCTGGCCTCTATAAAAAGCCATTTAGAGTAGAAATAAGCATCCAGTAGAAATAGACGATATGCATCTTAAGAAAGGCTTAAGGAAAAGAAATTCTATGCTGTGATTAGCAGACTTTATTACCAATCCAAAAGCCCAGCAAAAAATATGATGAAAAAAACAACTTATAAGAATTTACCCAACAAAAAAGCAGTTTGGATGCAGACTTCCCCATAAGAAACTCAATTACAGTATAAACATTGTTCCTGAAAATAATTATACACAAGTGTCAAGTTACAATTGGTGCGTTCCCAAATGGTTTCCCAAATGAGAACATACAAATAAATCTTTGCATTATAGCGGTGAGTATAATATTATTATGAGCAAGGGTCGTTTTCATATAGATGATTATATTTAGTTGATGAATTACAACTAAAATTAAAGAATAAAAGACTTAAATATAACAAATGGGGGTTTTGAAAACAAGCAAACTAAAGATAAAATAACAAATAAAATAAACAATGAAAAATGAGAATAAGGTGAGAGACTTAGCTGAGGGTTCACTCTTTATCATTGGACAACCGCAAGTGATCATAGACAATCACTTATTATGATCATAAACTTGATAATACTTTTAACTTTCTATACTAACTACTAACCATAGATAATAGGAGGCTTGCTACCCAGTCTTTTCTTAGTTTGTCGGTAAATATTAGAACGCTTCCTATTTACTCCCTATTCAATGAATAACCTAGAAAACACTCTCCAAATTTAATTCAAAGAATGCATTAAAATGAGAAAGATACGTCAATCTAGGTAACAATCTCAAACGCTTGGATTATTTAATCTATGTTATGCTCCACTTCATAGTTATCAAGATATAAACTTCCCCATAACCACAAATAGCTATCATGAATAAGAGAATCAAACGATTACGTATTCAAATCCCTTATTCTAGCATTAGAAGATTACATAGCTCATTTAGTAAGCCTCCCAAACAAAACCAAGCAATAATCATGAACAAATCATATAGAAGAACATAAAAAATATTCATTTAAGAAGAGTTGGGAACATTATCAATGAATATAATCACAAAGTTATGTCCAAAGCATGGAGTTCACACTCAACCAGGGATTTAGCCAACTATCATCAGAAAATCAATACAAATATAATCTAAATCCATTATGAACACAAGAAGATACAAGGAAGAAGGGAAAATACAAATATAAAACTCTTTGAAGATTTTCACGCAGATCAATCTTCACCGAATCTACCCCTTGAAGCTATCCTCCACTAATCCTCTTGTCTTCTATGGTTTCTCTCTGATTTTCCTCAAGCCAAACTTATGAAAATGAGGTGGGAAATGTCTTTTTAAAGGGCGTTGTGGCTTTGGCTCTTAGGCGATGCAATGCCCAACCCTCAATTTTTATTTTGGTAATTTCAGGCTTGGGCATCACGGCCATGGCATGTGGGCATCGTGGCACCCTTCCTTCAAGGTGGCATGAGCTACGACCCTAGTTGTCTAGCGTTGCAATGCTAGGTTCTAGAGGGAAAGCTTCAGCTTTTGGGCACCGCAACATTGCATTTGTGCACTAGGGCTCTAATATCTCAAGTCTTAGATCGTTTTTCTTCAGTTTTGGGTCTTTTCTTGTCTCTAAATTGTACCAAACCTTGCCTAACTTGCATCACTTCACTATAATTGATTTCCACCTCAAAAATACCTACAAAACATGAAACAAAGCTAAAAACACAAGAAACTCAAGAACAAAGCAAGTAAATACAAGAGAATTCACTATGAAAACATGATAAATTATGCACATATCAACAATATACCTCAATGTATAAAGGCAACTTTACTAAAGCTGAAATGCTAATTGTTCAGTGTAAAAATGGCTCTTAAACCTACATCATACAAAATAAACACAAGCAAGCAAATAGGTCAGATCAGTCAAAGATTAACAAATACTTGTGTCTTGATGACCAAATGTCCACATAAAAATTTTCAAAGCAAAACTTCAAAAAATCATAACAAAAGGGCCTATTGAAAACTACAAAAAGCAAAAACAACATACAATCAAATTGAATCATGATTTAGATTGAGATTAAGTCAACAGACATGAGGAAACAAGATATTTGATAATATTTCACCTAATTTCATAGAAATCATTATGTCTAGTTTATATCCTATAGGAATATGACCAACTATGTCAACAAGCAATCCATTTACATCAACAGCAAGAAGCTTTTTCTTTAAGTAGCTGTTAATAGTTTTATCAAGTGAAAGGTATGGTATCTCTTAATGATCATCTTTCTTGCCGACTAAGCTTAAATCAACAATGTCACCTAATGAAGACAAATCATGTCTTGTAATCTAGCTATCATCAAGCTTTCTATCATTATTCTCTTTAAGTTGCACATCAGGAATGTCCATAACAGACGCATCTGTTACAAACCCTTTCTCATTGGCATTCTTTGTCATCAACTTCATTTTCTCTTTCTTGAATATTCACTTGTACGTCAACAAGCAGATGTTGCATATATATAGTATGCTAACCCTAGGTCATGTGAGAACATTTGAGTAATTTCAAAACTTTAATCCCTAACTATTAGGAATTCACATGCCTACTAATGGGAAATATTAGATAATCAAATTATCTAATGATTTATCATTTAATAATTATATTATTAATTTTGATAATAACATATTTTATTTAAAAATTAAATCAAACATGTGTGGCTTTCAAATTGGTCATGCTTGAAATAAAAATTCAAATAAATAAATTTTACTTAATTAAATCCCTCTAACATTGTTAGTTTCCTAATTAATGTAGGTTACCTAAGAAATTAAAATTTTTTTAATTTCCAACCTTTATTCACTTAGATAATCAGGATAATTAGGAGGGAATATAGTTGACCATGTCAAAGACCAGTTCTCCTTCTTTGGTCGTACACCTTTCCATCATATGGGAAGGAGGTTATTTCACAAGTTTGAACAATTCAAACTTAACAACAACATTAAGATAAATAATTAAATTAATTAATTTTATCTTAATAAAATACCATAGCCAAAATTTCTAATTAAATGGGGATTTAATTTAATTTTCTTCAACTTTTTTAAATTAAATAATTTGAATAATTCAAATATTAATTTAAAGTAGTTAGAAAAATAATTATTAAGATAAAGGTTGTCCAAATTTTGACAGCACTTGTCTTAAATAAGATAAACCTTTGTCATAAAAATTCTATTGTCTAATTAAAGAACTCTTATTTAGTTTAGAATACTAATGTAAGAATTAATTTTGTCTCTATAGTAACAAAATGTTTCCTATATTTTCAAGCATGTCTAGGACAACATTTGTCCTAAAATAATTATTTATCTAAATTAAGACAACTCTTGTCTTAATTAAGACAATAGCTGAAATTCTATCAATAAACTTCATCTTAAATTTATTCCAACTCAATGTGAATTGAATTCTTCAAATATAGACTTGTATTAGTTTTATTAGCAACCAAATGATGTAAATTTCCAGATAATCCAATGGCAATGAGGAAATCTGAAGAAAAATATCAAGGAACTCTAGATTAAGAAAGTGAACTGAGCAAATTCTTCTATTGAGAACACAAGGGCCTACAGTATGAGAGAATAAGGGAGATTGGGAAAGAAGATAATACTTAATGATACCCTAGCAATAGAAAAAGTCTCATAATATAATCTGATTAACAACAAGAATAAAAAATAATAATAACTACTAAAAACTAGATCTTCTAGCTTAGCAGTCAAAGACTCCACATCATCAAGATTGACTTCCACTTGTATAAAATCATTTCCCTTCAAAGGGTCCTTGACCTCAAGGGTGAAAAGAGGGAAACTGCTATAACAAATCATCATAGAACTCCTAGGTGGCATCCTCTTGAGGTTTGTTGGTCCACTTAATCAATACTTTAGTAACAGCCTTGCCTCTTCGCTTCACATTAGTCTAGTCTAGGATGGTTTTAGTTTTAATAGATTTAGTAGCATTTGCAATAAATGATGGAAGCGTAAGGGAGATGATGTTGTACCCAAATGTTTCTTGAGTTATGAAACATGGAAGGTATGATATATTTTGATTGTAGGAGGAAGGTCTATAGTGTAAGCAACTGCCCCCACCTTGTCAATAATTTTATAGGGTTCAAAATAACGAGGTGCCAGCTTTTAGTTAAGCTTGGAGACATCGAAGATGGTCGGTAAGGTTGGAGTTTCAAGTAGACAAAATCACTAATATGGAATGGTCTATCACTTCTATGCCTGTCAACATACTATTGCATCCTCTACTGAGCTCTTAACAAGTGGAACTTGAGGATCTTAATCATCTCCTTCCTCTTTTGCTAGCTTTGATCCACTAGATCCATGTTAGATTTAGTTGGCAAATATAGAAAAAGTATAGGTGGAGCTTGCCCATAGACCAACTCATAAGGAGTGGTTTGAGCTACTTATGGAAAGTGGTATTATACCACCATTTAGCTAAAGGTAGCCACTTAAACCGTGAACTAGGGTTATCATTGCATATACATCTCAAGTATGTTTCCAAAAACCTGTTTACTACTTCAGTTTGCCCATTAGTCTGTGGCTAATAAGTATTGGATAATGGTAGGTGAACTCATTGACAAGTGAAAAGTGCCTTCTAAAAGTCACTATTGAAAACTGAATCTCTATAACTGGTAATGGACTGAGGAAGACCTTGAAGTTTGAGCCACTATGAGAGCTGTGTATGGAAGAGAAAGTGCCATGAAATGGGCTGCCTTACTCAATCTATCTATAACCACTAGGATGGCAAACTTACCATGAGATAGGGGTAATCCTTCTATGAAGTCCAAGGAGATATCACTCCATATATGATCAATAATAAGTAAGGGTTACAGAAGTCCTAGGGATGCTGCATTATCATACTTGTAGGTTCAGCAAGTTATGAAACTCCTAACAAACTGCTGGATATCCTTATTCATTCGTCGCAATAACATAAGCTTTTAACTCGTTGGAAAGTAGCATCTCTCCCTGAGTGTCTGCCAAAGGGGAAGTATGCATCCACTATAGAATCATCTCCCTCAGCTTAGGGTCCCTTCCAATGGCCAGTTTTTTCTTCTTTCTGAGTTGGCTATCTATCTATGTGAAATGTTTATGACTGGTGGGATTAATCTTCAATTAGGAAATCAGAGACTGTATGTCAATGTCTTGATACTAGCTCGCTTGTATATGAGTCATGAGATTTGAGCTAATAGAATGAAGGGCCATTAGTAAGACTTCTACTCTTTGAACTCTAAAAAGAGTATCTGTTGCCATATTATCCTTACCCTACTTGTATTTCATCTCATAGTCAAATTCCATTAGTTTGGTTAACCAACCCTATTGAAATTGAGTGTTGAGTGGTTGATCCAACAAAAACGTAAGACTCTTCTGATCAGTCTTTATAATGAAGTGTTTATTGTGTAGGTAATGCCTTCATTTTTGCACAGCAAATACAACCACTAATAATTCCTTCTCATAAGTAGACAAAGTCTAACGACGTAGCCTTAAAGTTCTACTAATGAAAGTAATAAGATGGTGATCCTACAGGAGAACTGCCTCAATGCCATACCCACAGGCATTTGTCTCCACTACAAATGTTTTATTGAAATTAGGGAAAGCTAATATTGGCACTAAAATGGGAGCAGTTTTTAGTTGTGCAAATGCAATCTCGGCCTCTATATTCAACCCAAAATTATCGTTCTTTAGCAAGTTTGTCAATGGTTTAGCGATTTAACCATAGCTTTTGACAAACCTACTGTAATAACTAGTGAATCATAGAAAACCTCTCAATTGCTTCAAATTGGTTAGTAAGGGAAATTCTTAACAGCTTCCACCTTAGAGGGATTAGTAGCCACTTCTACTTCATAAATGAAGTGGTTTAAATACTCCACTTGGGTTACAGCAAAATAACACTTACTCCATTTGGCAAACAACTAATGCTCACGCATTAAGGAAAATAGCAACCTAATGTGTTTGACATAGTCATCAAGAGAGGAACTGTAGACCAATATATCATAAAAAGTAAATAAAACAAATATTCTGAAATGCTCTCTACAAATTGAATTCATAAGATGTTGAAAGGTAGATGGGGCATTGGTTAACTTGAATGGCATTACCAAATATTCATAGTGGCTTGCATGACTCTTAAAGGTTGTTTTGTGTATGTCCTTAGGTCTGATGATAGCTAGTTCTTAAGTTAATCTTTGAAAAAATCACAAAACCTCCAAGTTCATCCATAAGACCTTCAATGAGAGGAATAGGAAACCTGTCTTTAATTGTATGCATATTGAGGTCTCAAAAATCCACACAGAGTCTGCATGTACCATCCTTCTTTCTCTTTAAACCACAAGAGAAGTGTATGGGCTACTACTATGCTATACCACACCAGAGTCAAGCATCTCATTCACCAATTTATCAATGATATCCTTCTGGTAGGAAGCATACCTATAGGGTCTTTTACTAATATGATTAGTGCCGCAGAGTAAGGAAATTTAATGGTTATGCCCTTCCATAAAAGGAGGTAGGCCCTTGGGTTCCTCAAACAAGTCATCAAACTCAAGCAACAACGTGGATACAAGGTATGGCGGGGTTTGGTCACTATAGTGTGAGTAGTCAAGGAATATGACATAAGATGCATATCTTGAGTAGGGGGCTCACAAATTTATAGCATAGACAATTTCACATCTTGTTCCAACACTTTACACATCTATTGTGGCCTAAATGTTTTTATAGTAGTTGTACGAGATCTTCTCAACACTTTTCACTTTCTAGCAATGGAAAACTCCATGGTGAGGTCATTGAAATTCCACATAATGTTTCCCAAGGTAACCAACTTTAGAACCATGTCACAATAGCCTAAAGGAATCACCATCATATCAACTTGGAAGGAAGTATTATGTAAGTGCCAATGGAACCTTTTTACCATATTTGCTACCTTTAATTTAATACCATCAGCCACTGAAACAAAAAGTGGGGCAACTGTTTCCAATTTGCACCCCATTCGATAAGCAGCTTCTATATCTAAGTAGTTATGGGTACTTCCACTGTCTATGAGGATATATAAGGCTTTTTTAATTGTGTTAACCTGTGATCCTCATGGTATGATAACTAGAAACATCTGTGAGACATGAACTAATAGGTGGGTTGCTCATCACCTGTCCCCCCTTCATCTTCCTCCTTATCTTATTCTTCAATATCATCTTCCTCATCCTCCACATCTAACAGATAGAGTTGACCCCTTTTGTGTTTTAAGCGATGGCAAAGAGTGTAGGGTTCATCACAACTAAAGCAAAATCCTTTCGCTTTTTTATCATTCGTCTTGGCATAGGACAAACATTTAGAATAGCTAGGAACTAGTTTAGTGGAGTGGGTGGAAGAATTTATGGTGGTAGGTTTAGGTAAAAGAGGTGGTTCATAGGAATATGGTAAGAGTGAGGTGTCTTAGGTCTTATTTGATGGTACACTCATTGTTTTCAGTTAATTATTATGGTATTGGCTTGCCTCATCAAGTTTGGCTAAGACAGCAACTTGTCTCATAGATTTAGGTTGGAACATCTTCACATGGGTTTGGATATCAAGACTAGCAAGAAAATAGCTGACAAGGTATTCTTTAAGTAGGCTAACTCTAGTAAACAAAGTATCGAACTGACCTGGTATTCTTGTACTGACCCTTTTTGCTATAAATTTTTTAGTTCAAACATTAGATCATCATAAGCATCTCCAAACCTTTCACTGATGGCATTAACTACTAGGTAAGCTAGTAGTTAACAATGATTTAGCAAATGCATGCTACCATTGGAGGGTCTTTCCTTCTAAATGAATAGTAACTTTCATGTCACTTGGAGTGTTATCAATAAGAAAAAATTGGTCACATTTGTAAATCCACTCTTTAACAATGTCACCATAAAATTTTGAAAACTCAATCTTAGACAATCTAGTAAAGCTAGAATAAGAACTACTAAATTAGAAGTGGTTCATATTGCCACCTTCCTGGGTCGTATTAATCCTTTCTCCCCAGAAGATCCAGCTTCTTCTACCTTCTTGTTAGCTCCTGCTAGCACCCTTTCCATGTGGTTGAATAATACTGCCATCTTGTCCTCTATTGTTGCCATCATTCTACTCTTCATTGCTGTCATTCTTAAGTTAATATTTTCTTCCACCTCTCTGATGGAAGTTTGATGACAAGTTGAATCTACAATTTGGAATTGGCTAACTGGAAATTACTTTTTTATTCTTCTTCTTCTGCCTTACCAATCTATACTCACGAGTAGCCACACTTCACGCACACTATAGTGAAGTCGTAAATGACGATGAGCATTATTTGGAGCGTGGGTTTTGACTGTGGTCATCGGTTGGATGGTGAGGAAGGGTTGCACAACTGTACATGGTGGTTGACAGCAGAATGACATTGATGGCAGTGGCTAGAATAGTGGCTCTGATTCTAATGATGTAGATTTCTAGATAATCCAATTGCAATGAGGAAATCTAAAGAAAAATAGCAGGGAACTCTAAATTAAGAAAGAGAGCTGAGTACATTCTTCTATTGAGAACATAAGTGCTTACAGTCTGAGAGAATAAGGGAGGTTGGAAAGAAGATATTACTCACTGATACCCTAGCAACAGAAAAAGTGTCCTAAGATAATATGATTACAAACAAGAATAAAAAATAATTATAACTTCTAAAAACCAGATCATCTAGCTCAGTAGTCAAAGACTACACATCAACAAGGTCGACTTCCACCTGTATCACCAAACAAGCTCCATAAAACCAAAAACAAAAACGTGCATTATATTTCACTGCTCTTACTGAGGCACTCAAAAGTAATTTCTATTTGAAAAAGAAAAGCAAAGAAAAAGCAGTTAAAATTTTGATGGGTGAGAGGAGGAGGGGTAAAAGAGAGGCTTTTACATGGAAACAAATTTTCCTAGCTACCGAAAGCAAAATAAAGCTACACTACTACAAGAATGTTGATTTCATAGAGCAATATAACATTGGTTTTGTTTAAGAACAAATTTTCTTATTAGTTAGAGGGCATTCTTTAGATACTTAGGAGACAGAAAGCTGCAGCTAGAGCAAGGTATAAGGGAGAAGAGCTTGTAGTTGATCTAAATGAGTGTGGATTGCAAATATGAGGAGGAACCCATCAGCTACTTGCCATTGAAGAGTTACCTTTATTTTCTTTTGAACTTAGTTGTTTCTTATGATTTCAAATGTTTTCCTTGGATATTTTCATCTTTAGTTTGAGTATATATGAGTAGATAAATTTTTATTCTAGGTTTGGGATGTAGTCATTGATGATTCTATTATGACTTGTAACTAGTTGTGAAAAATATTATTTGATTATTATTCAATAAATCTATTTTTCATGCTTGCAATTAATTGGCCAGTGATTTTTTGTTTAAGGCATTGAGTGATAGAGCGAAAGTTTTGTGGATTTATTGAACCTAGGTAGTGTATTCTAGAAATAGATGCGCACATTTGTGACAATTTTTTTATGTTCCAAAAAGCATAATGAGTTTATATTAACTTTTATGATAAAGAAAGTAGACATATGATTAATATAAATATAGTTGTTACAACTTGAAAGAGGGTAATGTATACATTAGGGAATCTACTCATTGCAAATCAATAAATATTACCAATTAAACCCAAATTTCATAATACATAATCAATATATAAACCCCAATCCTAGGATTCTATTCCCATTAATTTATTCCATATTTTATTTCATAGTCTTTTGTCTAGCTATAGTTTGATTGCCTAGATAATAAAAGCGATTGCACATTTTGGTACTTAGAAACCCCTCCCTATGGACATGATACTCTTGCTTGCTCTATACTTGTAAAATTGACCCATACACTTGTGGTATGCTTTATACACATCAAGCTGTCATGAAATATAAAAGAATTTACAAAAGCTAAAAGAAATATGTCAAACCAATTGTCAAAGTTCCCCTATACTAAGGGTATTCATAAATAAGTGGATTTTCCTAAAACATAATGTGTTGTTAAAGGTTAAGACATAATGGGGCATTTGGTATAGAGATTCTTCAAATTTTCATAGGAATCACTAGTTGGGAATCGTATTTTTCTATGTCTAGTACAAGGTTAAAAAAAATTCCAAGAAATTAAGATCCATGGGTACACTTTTTGAGCAACTTTTTGGTATTTTTAGATTCCCAACCTATGGGAAAATTTTGTTGCAACCAAATGACCATTTTACCCTCTCTCACAAACCATCAAACCCCAAACCCCAAACTCCCAAACCTCTAAACCCCAAGCCCCCAAGCCCCAAACCCTAAGTTCCAAACCCCAAATCACCAACCCCAACCCATATTGTTCTTTAAAATATAAATTTCTTGCAATTTATATATAGGGGTAATTTTGTAAAAGTTGCCTAGATTCCCAAGAAAATAGTTTCTAAACCAAACGTGAAAATATCCATAATTCCTAAGAATATACAAGACCAACTAAACATAATTTTTACATTATTGAGAAGAAGATTTTCTGGAATTATGACTCCTAAGAATCATGTTTCCTAAGAGCAAAAAAACTTCTCCTACACCAAACACCCCCTTAGTTTATCTAACTATTAAAATATATATATATATATATATTCATAATATATTGAATTCTAAAATTTAGTTATAAAAAATATTATGAACTGAATAGCTACATAATAAATAATAATAAAAAGAAACTACAAGTTTAAAACACTTATGAATCATCAAAATTATTTTATGCTTAAATTCCTCTACATTCTGGTTTTCCTTTCTCCATTATTTTATTTTTTTAAACATTTAATTTATTATTTTTTAATTATAACATCATTAAAATCTTCCAAACACATATGATAATTTAATAAATTACTGATATATTAGTGAAAATATTTAAAACATTAGAAATTTCTTAGATGATAACAATTTATACTCTTTATTTACAAAAGGATTAAGGAATTGGAGTCGGGTTAGGAATAGAGCAGTTTGGGTTTTGGTGTCAATTCTAAAGATGTGGCCAGATCCAACTTCATGTACGGGTCTAGGATTTGAGGCCAGGCTCAAGTCTAGTGCCAAGATATTATTAGTGAGAATAAATTAAAAAGAATTAAAAATTTTACCTAAAAGTGAGGCATTTGAAATTTTCTAAAACCTTTTTATTGGACAATGAAACACCATGAAGGGATGGGCCGATCCAAGGCCCAAATCCAATATTAAATTATTGGATAAAAAGATATGTTTAATTTTTGGAATTAGTTTGTTAATTTCATTAATTATCTAAAAGGATTATGAGATGAGTGGGAGGTTATTAGGAAATATCTTGATAAGTAATTAAATCTTATCTAGTGATTATTTGATAGCCAACAACCACAATCAAATATTGTGAAAGAAAGAGACCATAGGGTTGAAGCCCCCTGAGTCAAGGGTAGCTTGTCATGGAAAAGTTCTCTAAATTGAATGTGATCCAGAGCGAAACCGTATTGTTAATTAGTATACTCATTGAAATATCTTGAAACCAGTATAGATTAATGCTATTGACCATATGAACATCTAAACAATTTTTTATGAGAAAATTATTTGTGTTTTGGAAGAAAGAATCAAATTATTATTATTTTTTTTTTGCATGATCAAAATGTAAATTTTAAGGTCTCGGAGTTTGCAGCACACGTAATCGTTTAAAATGTTAGCTTCATTAGAAAGGTGGTTTGACAAACTGTAGGAGAGTGCTTCCCTATTAGTTAAAGCTAACACTGTACCACAACTTCCAGGCCGGCCCATTTAGCCTATCATTTGGACAGGTTTAGACATAACTTTCTTAGCTTATTTAAATGCGGACCTAAATAGGCCGGGGGGAACATGCCACTATTTTTTTAGTATATTTTTCCTTTTATGCATACTTAAAAGTCATTTATCTGGTATTTGAGAATAAGATTATACTAACATTTTAATATTTGTGTATGTGTTATATATGTATCATAAACAAACAGAACATAAGGATATTCATTTTTTTTAATATATCTCCTGCTCAAGTTTTTTATAAATAAGAATGTGTTTGATATATAGAACACTCAAAGAATAAGAATACAATTTATTTGAATTTTTAATTTTTAATTTTATTTAGTTGGATAAAATTTGAAGTGGAACTCAATTCAAAACATTGAAAATTATGAAATTCAATTGAAATCTATAAACTTTAAGATTTATTATAAACACAAAAATTAATTAAATAAAATAAATCATTTAAATAATTCAATTGAATTCATAATAGATTTTGGTTCCAAACACATCTTTAAGAAACTATGTATTTACATAACAAACACTACTTTATAGTCTTAAACTATATAATGTAACATTTGATTTTAATATAATTATTATTTTTTAGTTTTATTTGTTTTAGTTTATTATTTTTAAATTATAGAGTTTTGAATTTCATAAATATAAAACTAAACACTTTATATACATTTATATATTATCATTCATAACCAAAAATAAACTATTCTATTATATATACACATTATGCTATCATATGAATTTTTTATTTAAAAATTTTATCATAAAATAACAAAAGTGACCCACGAGCCACTTCGGACGAACTTCGATATTTATACCTGGGCTCATTTATTCCAGCTCAACCCCGTTGACAGTGCTAGTTAAACCAGATGAAAATGAAGAAGTTATAGTAAATTTAAAATTGGCAGTTGGAATGGAGTTTATGGAAAACCCAAAAATTCATCAAACCTTCAAGATCATGACCCACAGCATGATGGTGCGTGTGGGTCACCCCAATGGCCTCTTAACTGTGAAACTTTGGGAAATGTTCGAAAATACCCAGACAATGTCGTTGGTGATGTTAGAAGCGCTAAAACAGCCCTCTATGACGGTGCATGGAAAGCGCTCACCGCCTTCAGAGCATGAAAAACACTATAGTCACAAAAAATTGCCAACATGTTTTAAGGGTGAGTGAGGGCGCATAATTGAAAGAGCTTGGCTTCGTATTAGGATAAATTCATTTGAGTGGAAGTTCTTAAGATAAGATTAAATTTTATCTAAGAACTATAAATATCATATATATATTTACGCAAAAATTTGACTAGAAAGCTAATGGTATAGTTAAGCTTTCATGTGATGAAAGTAAGACATGTAGATCTTAGATCATAAACATAATATATACCCTTGCTAGTCTAGTTGAAATTAGCAACAAATATGTTGTGTATGTCTTGAAATTGTTATAAGTCTAGAAAAATATGTTGAGATTGCTGTGGCATCTTAAAAACTTCATTAATTTGAGCTCTACAAGGGGGAAGAAACTAAAGCAGTGTCCATGGAGACAAATGGCACCACAAAGTTCAGCAAATCTTGTAGAGCAAGAGGTGTTGGAGACCTTGAACCATATTGGCTTGGTCGAGCTTCATCATAGGAGAGATTAGAAGACAAGCCTTAATAATATAAAACAACATAGCTCAAATAATGATGCTGTACAATATCGCTGGTGATTTTATGTTCAAGTATGAAAATGGTTTGATTACTTAAGGCTTTATAGATTACACTGAAAGATAAGATTGGAGGCATTTAATGCAGAACATTTTGTTTGACACTTATAGGTAGTCCCATATTATAGTTTCAATAAGAGGAAAATGAGATGGATGTCAAACATGATTAGAAAGCTGAGTCCAGCTTCAAGTCCTTACAAAAGAACATCAAGTGAGAGTTGTAATTAGGTCCCTTTTTCACACAAGCTAGGAACATATTAAAGAGAATATAATGAGACTATTAAGCCTTTGATCTTCCAAACAAGCCTACATGGCTAAATTTATTGGGCTTTGTGTTCCAAGAATTAGAAGGTAAAGTATCCTGAAAGATAAAAGAATCTAGGTAAAGTTTGTTTTTTAAGAAAACTAGGTGAGCAAGCTTGGGGGTAGAAAGTACAATAAGATCCAGCCAAAGTATTATAATAGCGGCATGAAGGGTCACTTTCCTCGTGACTACACCAAGCAAGAGAATTGCTATCATTAAAAAAAAATTCTCATTTTGTTTATGTTTCTAGCACTATAATGGCAAAAATTTTATTCTTTGTGGATTGTAGATTTAGGAGCCACAAACCACAAAGCTTGAGACAGAGGAATGTTTATAGAATTCTATCAGTAATCGCCCAAAAGATATATGGGTACATGTAGGAAGCTATGCCAGAATTAAAGTCAAAGGGACTGATACATGCAAATTATATTTGCATGGTTGACAAATCCTATTCCTACATAATTTCTTGCTTACTCAAGAAATCTTATGGAAATTGATGCTTATGCTAGCTCTTCTTAATTTTCTTTTCAGTGTTAATTTCCATAATAGTTTTGTTAACATTACGAGAGGGACAACTTATTATGGTTGTGGGTTTCCTTTAATGGCTTCACTATTTTGGATAATGTTTGCAACTTTTATGTTGACAAACTTGGTGCTTTACTTTATATATTGTTTGGATTATTGGACATGCTAAACTATGCTCTATAAGTTTAGGAAGAATTAATAAATTGGCCAAGATGGACTTTAACGTCCATACCAAAATTAGAAATTTTAGTTTGAGAATTACTTCATTTAGTATGAGAAGGAACTAGAAAACTATTTAGAAAAGGAAATGGTGTAGAACTTGCATTGCAATTGATTCACTCCAATTGGTGTGGTCTTGTGAATCTGAGGGTATATAAGGCATTAAGACTTAAATGTTATTACCTTTCATTAGTGATTACAAATGTTATGGTCATGTAAATTTAGAGATCTATGGAATAGTAAGACACTTAATATACCTAGAACTCCGCAACAACAGAGAGTTGTGGAGAGAAGACATAGGACTTAACTTGAGATGGTTAGGTGGCGCAATAATACTTACCCATTTTCTATTGGGCATATCTAGCTCTTGATGATTGCAGGCTTATAATTAACTTAGTGCCCTCTAATTTAGTCACTTTTGCACCCTATGAATTATAGATAGATAGAAAGCCTAATTTGAGTGCCCCACAACCATGAGCTCAGTAGTTTATGTTCATAGTTCGTTTCATAGATATGAAAAATTGGGTACAAGAGGAATGAAGTGCATCCGCATAAGATATTTCAAATATAATAGAAGGATATGTTTTCATTAGAGAAAACAAAGACGGAAGTGTGATTGAATTTGAATATGGAGTTGCCACATTCTTAGAGAGTGATTTACCTAATAGGGATGAGATTGATAAAAACTTTTCTTTATAAGAAACAATGCATCAACTAGATGAGTTTTTCTTAGAATCATATAATTATGGAATAAAATGTTGTACCTCAACTAGTTGATCTTAGTGGGAGTATGGTACAAGCAAATGATAGCTCACAAGAAGGTTCGTTGTGTATGAGAAATCAGTAAATAATTCTCTGCCATCGTTTTTCAGGTTGAAGGGGAAGTGGTTATAAAAACTCCACAAGATTATAACGAGCCTATAATTGTGTAAGAGGGTCTCTCGTGCTTTAGTAATAATGAATGGTAAAAGACAACATAAAAGAAAATGGAGCCTATGAAGAAAAATCATGTCTGAGACTTGGTTAATATTTTGCCCGCTGGAAAGACCTTAGAGAACATGTGGTTTTTTAGACAAGTGAAAGGAAAATTGATTCATTAAAAGGTATAAGCCATGCTCAATTGCTACAAGCTACATACAATGGAGGGTATTAATTAAAAATATACCTCCCCACTTATTGTAAGTTTTAGTTTACTAAGATTATTCTATTAAGAATATGTTGCCTTGGAAAGCAAGTTTATTCCTAAATCATGTTGTAAATACATTTTATGAATAAATAGAGTTTATTTATGTAAGCTTTGTATTCTAGCTATTAAGGAATCTAGATTCTAAATGAACCAATATACATTAGCATAAAGGTTATGCAAGGGAGATATGTATCTTTGGATGAATCACAAATATTATTCACAGTCACTAAATAGAGCTAGTCATTCTATTGAAAGAAGACTGCAGTGTCCAGATTACTTTCATTGAAAGAGTGAATATCTCCTCTAAGGGAATGATGAAAATCAAATCATTAAAGTTGTTGACTTCAAGTATTGACATAGTTATATGAATAGGAATCAAGCAAGAAATCAAGTTTAAGTTAATACCATTACTATGAACTTGAACTCAAACCCAACACTCACTTATGGTAGAATTAAAATCCTAGTGGAATGTGGACTTGTGTTCATGTCGACTATGCTTTTTGATATACTAAAGGTAGGACCATTGTATCTCATTGGTCAAGACTATATATATTGGGATCATAGTTGGAGTGAACATTAGGGAACATATATCCAAGAAATGAAGTTCACAGTACTAACATCACTTATCTGATAAAATCTAAGACTAAGGGACAAAATTAATATAAGGGGTTAATGGTACTTTTGCATAGTGTCAATGAATGGCTGTGAGGGTTTGTAAACACTCTATTTTTAATTAGACAATCAATATTAAATATTGACTTCTTATAATTTTAGGGTTTTCAAGAATGCAACCATGAATTTATGGCAAAATGATTTCATGGTTAATAAACTTGGGTTGTCTTAATGAGATTGAGATAATCCTAAGGTTATTGGAGCTTGAAATTTCTAAGTCTAAACAAATTCCCATCTAACTTTGTAGAATTCAATCCTTCTAAGTTACGAGAATAATTTTGGTAAATTTTATGATGGCATTTAGTATTTTAAGGCTTGTCTTAATTTAGATATAACTTGTCTTAAGACAAGAGTTGTCTTAAGTGAACAAAATTTATATCTTAAAAGAGATAAAAGTTGTCTCATTTTTGGACAACATTTCTTTAGGACAAAAGTTGTCTTAAGTGTGCTTGATGGTGTAAGAATTATTTGTCTTAATTAAGACAAAGGTTGTCTTAAAAAGACAAAGTAATTTTTACATTAGTTGTCATATTTAATACAAGAGCTGTCTTAATTAGACAAAAGTATTTTAAGACATGGGATGTCTTAATTAAGATAAGTGTTGTCTAAATTAAAATATCCATTCTCTTAGTTAAAATTTGAAAAAACTCAAATTCCCTAAGGATCTCAAGAGTCACGTCCAACTTAGTTTGGGATTCAAATGTGATCTAATCAATTTGAATTATTCTAAGGATAAATAGTCAAAGTGTAAGAGGATTGGAATTGTGAAGAGTCATGATTCTTGAGATATCCTACTTACATTAAAGGACTATGAGGATAAGGAGTTTGATAAAGTTGAAAATTATATTTATTAGAATTTTAATTTCAAGCACACTAATTATTAACCAATGAGAAAGCTCCAAGGTATTTTATTTGATTATTAAATAAAATAATGAAATATCAAATAAACAATAGAGATTATTATTTGATATAATATTAGGTAAAATATTTTCTAAATTATCCTATAGTGGCGTAAAACTCTAAAGGGGTACTAGCATTGTTAATTTTTTACTACAACTAATTAACTATAAGGTTAGGTTAATATAAATATAACCTAGCGCCCCATAATTGTGATATTCAAAGTGAGAGGCGTGAGGTATAGAGGCAACACACAAGAGACAAAAGTGAGGTTTTGTGAGCTATTCTTTGAGGGTTTAACACCATTTTGCATAGGACAACAAGAGAGCTTTCTTAATTGAATATAAGAAAGCCATCATCGTTGGTTCCTAGGATTGGAAATTCATAAAGGATAGGTGGTCAATATTGGTAGAGAAGTTATCATAATTCCTTGTGGCTTCAAGAGGTATGCTTTTTTACCTACTTGTTTCATGCTAATCGTGAATGCTATATGCTGTGTTTTCAAGCATGTTGTTGTTTTAATTTTTTTTAAAAACCCATGCTTATGTTGTTGTCACATAGGCTTAACAATTAGATCCAACATATTCCTAGCTATAGTTGCAAGCATGGACTCAGAGTAGCAATTCCCAATTCTGGGCATGCGACTAGCATAGGAAACCACCAATAAGATGGTATCCTACAAAACTTCATATGAAATACTATATGAGATGTATAACTTAACTAATTTAATGTGCATGCATGTGATTCGAGTAAGGGAAATTTTATACAGTGTTTCCCTTATTCATTGAACTTTCCTTATATACTTGTTGTACTCAACAAGGTGGACAGACCTACCATAAGTAAAAAATAGGCCCCTATGGCCAAACAAGTAAAAACATAATACATGCATATATAATACAATACAACATAACCATGTAAGTGCCCTAGTTCAAATGTCCAAGATCTTCACTAGTTACTCCTTTCGTCTCCAAAAACTACTTGTAATTAAACCTCAAGGAAAACTAGGGGGAATGAGTCAACCACCATTAAGACGGCATTTTACAAGCCTTTATATGCAATATAGTATGAGACATATTACTTAACTAATTTAACGTCCATGCATGTAATTCAAGTAAGGGAAATTTTATAAAATTTTTATAAAGTTTCCCTTATTTATTGAACTTTTCCTATATACATGCAATACTAAAAAAAGTAGACAGTATTGGATCTAGTTGTTTATCCTAAGTGTTTATTGTACAAGCATGGATTTTAAAATTTTTTAAACATTCAAGCTTGCAAACAGGCAGAAACAAAACACATAGGCAAATAACTCAAAACTAGTAAGAGAAGTAAAATATATAAGAATTTTACATACCTCTTGTGGTCACATTAATCTTGAAATTCCAAGTGCATTGACCTCCTATTCTTTAGGAAGCACCAATCCATGGAACCTATGATGAATAGGCTTAGTGATTAGAATAAACAAAACATGAAGGAAAATAACTGATAGCTTTCAAAGTAAATTAGAAAGCCTTCCCCTTTGTTCCTCTTAGTATGGCATGAAGAACTCTATAGTGGAACACCAAAGAATTCAATTGTTCTTTCTTAAATTTTCAATTGTACGGCCATAAGAGACAGATGTTGCATATATATAGTATATTATTCCTATGTCATGTGAGAGCATTTGAGTATAATTCAAAAACTCAATCCCTAACCTTTAAAGATTCACATGCTACTAATGGGGAATATTAGATAATTAAATTATCTAATGATTTATCAATTAATAATTATATTATTAATTTTGATAATAACATATTTTATTTAATAATTAAATAAAACTTGTGTGGCTTTCTAATTGGTCATGCTTGAATTAAAAATTCAAATAAATGAATTTTACTTAATTAAATCTCTTTGACTTAGTTAATTAATGTGAGAATATTTTTTGTTTCTTTGGTGACAAAAATGTTTCTCATATTTCCAATCATGATTAAGACAACATTTGTCTTAAATTACTCCTTGTCTAAATTATGACAAACCTTGTCTAAAAAAAGATACTAACTAAAATGCTATCAATTAACTTCATCTTAAATCTATTCAATCTTAATGGGGATTGAATTCTCTAAAGATAGGCGGGGAATCTGTTTAGACATAGGAATTTCAAGCTCCAAAATTTGGGATTATTTTAATCTCATTAAGATAATCCAATTTTATTAATCATGAAGTCATTTCACCAAAGACTCATGATTGCACTCTTGATAATTCCTAAAATTACAAGAAGTGAATATTGAACATTGATTTGTCCAATTTACAAACCTAGTATTTGTGAACCCTTGTAGCCATTCATTGACATAAGGTAAAATTACCGTTTTAGTCATTATCTCAATTTTGTCCCCTGGTGTTAGATTTCATTCCATAAGTGACCAGATAATCTTTTATAACTTTTCTATAATTTTCTCAAAATGATGAGTAGCTAATTCATCATTTCATTGGTCCCAGATATGTCACTTGTCTACCTAAAATCACTAGAAGTGATGTAATGCTAAGAACTCTATTTCTTTGATTTATGTTCCTGAATGTTCACTTCCACTATGATCCAAACATATAGAGTCTTGACCAATGTCACACAATGGTCATGCCCATATTATATCAAAGATCACAATGATCATGGACACGAGTCCGTAATCCATCAGGATTTCGATTTTGCCATTATTAGATGCAATGTGTGTGAGTTGAAGTTCAAAGCAATGCTATTAACTTGAATTTGATATCTCACTTGATTCCATTTCATTTAATAATGTTATTACTTGAAATCTACTACTTCAATTATTTGAGATTCATCATTCCCTTAGAAAAGAAGCTCATTCTTTCTATGGAGGCAATATGATCACTACAATCTTTATTGAATAGAATGATCAGCTTTATTTAGTGATTGTTTTTTGATTCATCCAAACATACATATCTCCTTTTGCATAAATCTTATGCAAATATATCTTAGTTTATTAGAATCTAGGAACCTTAATAACTAGAAAATAAAGCTTACAAAAATAAACTCTTTATTTATTAATATTAAAAATGTATTTAATATCAAATTAGGGAATACAACTTGATTTCAAGGGTAACCTATTCCCAAAAATATTCCACTTGCCCTAAAGCAAGTATGACATATCCCTAATCCCTAATCCTTTTATGTGCCTCTCAAAGCTCTTTTGTGAATTAGTCTTTGTGAATGGATCACCTAGATTCCTTTCAGTTGCAATCTTGGTGACGACCACTTCCCCACGCTATACTATCTCCCATATAAGATGATGATTTCTCTCACTATGTTTGGATGCCTTATTTCTCTCAATATGTTTGGATGCCTTATTATTTCGTAGTTCTTTCGTGTTTGCCATAACTCCACTATTAACACAATATAAAGTTATGGCCTTATATGTATCGAGAGCCACCTCAAAGTCCTTAAGGAACTTGTGCAACCAAATAGATTTCTTTGCAATTTGACAAGATGCAACATATTCCACTTCCATGGTGGAGTGAGCAATGCAAGATTGCTTTACACTCGTCCAAACAATGGCTGCACCACCCAAAGTGAAAACAAAGCCTAATGTTGATTTTCTATAATCAATGCCAAGCTAAAAATCTAAGTTAGTGTACCCAATTGGAATTAAGTCACTACCAAAATGTACTAGCATGTAGTTATTCGTCCTACAAAGATACTTAAATATACACTTGACCACAATCTAGTGTTCCATGCTAGGGTTTGATTGAAACCTACTAACCAAACCAACTGCATAGCAAATGTCAGGTCTGGTGCAAAACATAGCAAACATGAGACTTCCCACTGTGGAGACATAGGGAATCATTCTCATTTGTTTAACTTCCTAAGGAGTCTTAGGTGAATGCTCCTTAGAAAGTTTGATTCCATGCCTGGAGGGATTGAAACCTCTTTTGGAATCCTACATGCCAAACTTTGTCAATAGTTTGTCAATATAGGTTGCTTAGGACAAGACTATTTGCTTGTTCTTGCAGTCTCTTACCATTTAAATCCCAAGAATATAGCTAGTCTCTCCTAAATCTTTGATCTGAAACTGCTAATTTAGGCCATTCTTTTACTGTAGATAATATTCCAACATCATTCCCAATGAGTAGAACGTCATCTACATAGAGTACTAGGAAGACAACCTTACTCTCTTGTATACTTTTATAGACATAGGGTTCATCTACATTTTGTTGAAAACCATAAGACTTAACTACACCATCAAATCTTATATTCCAAGATCTTGATGTTTGCTTAAGTCCATAGATGGTCTTATGCAGTTCATAGACTTTGTACTCTTAGACCTTTTCAATGAAACCATCTGGTTGAGCCATATAGATATGCTCTTCAAGATTCCCATTCAAGAATGCAATCTTGACATCCATCTATCATATCTCATAGTCAAGATACGCAGTGATAAATAATAGGATCCTGATGAATTTAAGCATAGTAACTGGCAAGAAGGTTTCTTCATAATCAATACCTTTTTTATGGGATAACCCTTGGCTACTAGTCTAGCCTTGAAGGTCACTACCTTTTCATCAACTTCGCTCTTTCTCTTATATATCCATTTGCACCTAATGGATTTTCTTCTTTTGGGCACATTTACAAGAGTCCAGACCTTGTTGGAATACATGGATTCCAACTTTGATTTCATTTCCTTTTGCCAATGAATAGCATTTTTATTGTTAATCGCTTCCTCATATGTAATGAGATCTGATTCATGTTCATCTGAAAGAGCTACTATGTGCTTTCCTATGCCCATGTATCTGTCAGGTTGTCTAACAACCCTCCTACTTTGACGAGGTGCCACTAGTTCAGATTCAACTCTTGAATCCATACCAGTTATGGCTTCATCATAATCATCCTTAGATTCTGACCAATCACTTTATTCTCCAAGAACAATCTTACTGCGAGGTTTGTGATTTCTCACAAAATCCTCTTCTAAGAAGGTTGCATTTGCACTAACAAATACCTTCTTATCTTGGGTACTATAAAAGTAGTATCCCCTTATACCCTTAGGATATCCTATAAACAAACATACCTCCAACCTTGGTTCCATTTTTGTGGACTCAGGCTTATACACATGTGTCATATACCCCCAAGTTCACAAGTAACGTAAAGATGATTTATGCCTAGTCCACATCTTTCTTTCTCGTCTTAGGCATTGCCTTTAATGAAGCAAAGTTTAGTAGGTATGTTACTGTTTGTATAGAATATCCCTAAAATGATTTGGCAATGTAGCATAGGACATCATTGACCTCAGCATTTCTAAAAGAGTCATATTCCTTCTTTCAGCAACTCTATTTTGTTAAGGTGTTCCGGGTGCTGATAAATTTGAAATGATTCCATTATCAACTAGAAAATATTGAAACTCTCCAGATAAATACTCACCACCTTGATCTGATCAAAGTTATTTCAATGGTTTGCCTAACTACTTTTCAACTTTGACTTTGAATTCCTCGAACTTTCCAAAGGAATAACTTTTGTTGTGCAATGATACACAACACCATATCGTGAGTTGTCATCAATGAAGGTTATGAAATAAACATAACATACTCTAGGTTGAATGTTCATTGGTTCACACACATCTGTGCATACCAAGTCTAGAACATCCTGCATTCTATTACCTTTTGCTTTAAAGGATGATTTAGTCATTTTGCCTTCAATACAGAATTCACAGACTGGTAAAGAACACTCTATCATGTTTGGTAGAGTACTATTCTTTACTAGTTTGCTTAGCATGTTTTAATTAATATGATGTAATCACATATGCCTTGGTTAACCTTTATCTATGCTAAATTCTTGATTCTTTTAGACTTAGGTGAATTTGTTTCTACAACGTTTGTAGTCCAATTAATTAGTTCTATATAATATAAATTATTCCTAGTAATTCCAGAACAAACTAAGATTCCATTCATAGAAATGGTAATCTCGTTACCAAAAGAAATAAGATATCCTGAATTTAGTAAACAAAAGATAGAAATCAAATTTCTGCAAAGTCCATGACTAAAATAGACATTATCCAAAACTAATAACTTGTTATTTGAAAACTGCAAGGCAATGACTCCTACTGCTCGAGCTGAGACAAGTGCACCATTTTCCATCCTTGCTTGGAACTACCCCTCAGTTAGCTTTCTTTTTGTCTGGAACCCCTATAAAGAATTACAAGCATGGTTGGTGGCTCTAGAATATACTATCTAGCTATTAGTATAATAATCCACTAGAAAGGCTTCTAACATGTTTAAAAGGCTTGTATCTTGTTTATTATTTACATAAATCAGGTAAGCCTTGCAGTTCCTCTTCTAAATCCCTTTAACATCGTAGTAGAAACATTTTCCCTTGGTGCTATCCTTCTTAACTTTCTTTTTCAAGGGCTTCTTCTTTAGCCCAGCCAATTTCTTGGCATTTTTCTTTTAATTGCTTGGCTCTTTGACTTCTTTAGCTCCATAGCCACTATGTTTGCTTCTAGGTTCTTCTTTATTTCAAGAACCTTCTCCACAGCTTTCAAGTCATTCATCAACCCACTAAGGGTATAGTCCCTACTATGCAATTCATAATGCAACTTGAATTATGAGAACTAAGAGTTCAAACTGTGAATGATCATGGACACTTTACTGTCTGGATCAATCTCAGCTCTGTGTAACTCAACCTCATTAAGGCAGGAGATTACTTTAAGCATGTAATCTCCCACTGGCTCCCCTGGTTTCTACTTAAGGTCTTTGAAAGCATTAACAGCTCTCACCTTAGCATACCGAGTCTTTATACCAAACATCTCATGTAGATGGAACATTATGTTAGTGGCATGTTCCTTGCCATCATGCTATTGTTGCAACACACTGGTCATTGAGGCCAGTATGTAGCACTTAGCTAGAGCATTGGCATCATACTACCTCACGGTACTCGGTTTTGCTTGCTAGTGAGTTAGGAGTCAGATCAATGAGTGCTTACTCATAAAGGACCCATGTTATCTTGTTATAATTTAAAACAATGTTGAGATTTCTCTTCCACTCCACATAATTCTCACCGTTCAAGATGCATTTGTTAAGGAGAATAGACAGGTGGTTCATGATTAAGGGATAGTCTGTAATAAATACATTTAATATTAGTAAGTTACTCGCTATTGAATGGACTCATAAACATGATGCATGTATGCTTGAGCATATTAATTTTTGTTTGACGATCATTCAACTTCCATAATAAGCAACTAACTATGGGCCATGAATACTTATTACAGTAAATTGGGACCCTCCCACTCAACTTTGCTATTTGGTATTTTCATACTTAGCATAGTTGCAGAGTGCCTTTATTTGGCCCATTAAACTATTAACAGAGCTACTATAGGCAGTATATTGATAGGTTAATGCTGAGTGTATTAACCAATCATCTCATCACACCTAGATGTACCACTAAGGATGTTTCTATGGGAAGTCACACTTAATGTTCCACCAAGGTATACTTATCACATGGGAAATTCATTCTAGTTATGGTTTGAGTATATACCTGCCTATAGGGAGTGACATAAACTCCATCACAATGGACTAACGGTTGGAAGCCATGGGTTGTAGAATTACTAGCGCCCTCTCTCACTAAATATTTTAGTTAATTAATTATGATTAATTATTCTAAGTTCATTTACTAAGTTTTCTAGCATGCATCTCTTTAGAAAACCTAAATCACTTATGAACTTAGTTTCCTTTCTAAACGCTTTAGATAGGATTTACATTAGTGACTTTTACTAATTATTTAGGAATATTATTTATTTAATTCCTTATGCATTTTCTAATTATTTTCACACTAACTCTTAGTTTGAAAATAAATTTAGGTAATTTAATTGACTAATTATTTACTTGGTGATTTAATTCTAGCTAAATTCTTTAGTTGGAAATTAATTACTTTTAACTAATTTATCAATTATGGACCTAATTAATTTCTAACTAATTTATTTATTTGAAAAATTAAATCCTAATTAACGAACTTGCTAATTATTCATCTTTCTTATGTTTTAACATTTTAAAACTCTTTTAAAATATAAAACATAATGTATGCATGAATATGTGAGGTTGATTGGCACCTACTAATCTACATGACATGTTATAGCATATAATATCATATATTATAAAATCAAATCAAATCAAATACTAAGACCATATTAATGCCCATCTTAGAAAAGAAAAAAAAATCCTAAACTATTACATATATTTTCTTCATTCCTTATGATTTGCCAACTCTTGGACTTTTGATATATCTCCACCAACTTGCCATGCCTTGGGCTTGGCCGAGAGGTCGTCACACCTTTCTTGGGCTTGCCGTGGCCTCCATGTTATAACTGGTGGCTTCTTGCCATTTACAACATAATTTTGTAATTTAAAAAAATAAAATAAACTAAGAAGGAAGCATGACCATATGTGGTCACCCTTATTGTTACATCCCAAAAATACAAGAGAATTCCTTTAAGGCATCAATATGACTAAAAATTTAATTTAAACTAAAAACAACATATCAAAGACATCATACATACAATCTTATATTGTAAATGATTTTTAGGTGTCAACCATGCATCGTACACACACACATATATATAGTTGTGAACCGTAGATTCTGATACTAATTATTGGATCTAGTTGTTTATCCTGAATGTTTACTATACAAGCATGGGTTTTAAAATTTTTAAAATATTCAAGCTTACAAACACGCGAAAGCAAAACACATAGGCAAATTACTTACTGCTAGTAAGAAAAGTAAAATAGATAAGAATTTTACATACCTCTCGTAGCCACTTTAATCTTGCAATTCACTTCTCAACCAAGCATATTGACTGATTATTTTTTGGAAAGTACCAATACATGAAACCTATGGTGAATAGACTTAGTGATTAGAAAGAAAATAATTGATTGCTTTCAAAGTAAATTAGAAAGCTTTCCCATTTGTTCCTCTTAATATGGTGTGAAGAACTTTATAGTGGTACACCAAGGAATTCAATTTTTCTCTTTCTCAAATATTCACTTGTATGGCCATAAGAGGGAGAGGCTGCATTTATTTAGTATGCTAACCCTATGTCATGTGAGAGCATTTGAGTATAATTCAAAAACTCAATCCCTAACCAATTGGATTCACATGCCTACTATTGGGGAATATTAAATAATCAAATTATCTAATGATTTATCAATTAATATTCATATTATTAATTTTGATAACAACATATTATATTTAATAATTAAATAAAACATATGTCACTTTCTAATTGGTCATGCTTGAATTAAAAATTTAAATAAATAAATTTTACTTTATTAAATCCCTTTGACTTACTTAGTTTCTTAGTGAATGTAGGATACCTAAGAAATTAAAGCTTTTTTAATTTCTACCCCTTATTCACTTAGATAATAAGGATAATTAGAAGGGAATATATTTTACCACGTCAAAGATCAATTCTCCTCCTTTGGCCATACACCTCTCCATCACATGGGGAGGAGGTTGTTTCACAAGTTTGAGTAATTCAAACTTTGTAACAACATTGGAATAGATACTTAATTAAATTAATTTTATCCTAATAAAATATTATAGCCAAAATTCATAATTAAATGAGAATTTAATTTAATTTAATCAACTTCTTCAAATTAAATATTTAAACAATTCAATTATTAATTTAAAGTAGTTAAGCAAAAAATAATTCCTAAGATAAAGGTTGTTTAAATTGAAATAACACTAGCCTTAATTAAGAGAAACCTTTATCTTAAAATTTCATTGTCTAATTAAAACAACACATGTTTAATTTAGATAGCTAATGTGAGAATTATTTTGGTCTCTTTGGTGATAAAAATGTTTCTCATATTTTCTAGTATGATTAGGACAACATTTGTCCCAAAATAACTCTTTGTCTAAATTAAGACAACTCTTGTTTTGAAAAAGACATTAACTAAAATGCTATCAATTAATGGCATCTTAAATCTATTCCAACTTAGTGTGGCTTGAAATCTCAAAAGCTAAGTGGGGAATCCATTTGAACATAGAAATTTCAAGCTTCAATAAATTTGGGATTATTTTAATTTCATTAAGATAATTCAATTTTATTAATCATGAAGTCATTTCACTAAAGACTCATGATTGTACTCTTGATAATTTCTAAAATTACAAGAAATCAAAGTTGAACATTGAATTGTCCGATTTGCAAACCTAGTGTTTATGAACCCTCGTAGCCATCATTGACACAAGTTAAAAATATTGTTTTGTCCATTATGTCAATTTTGTTCCCTGGTCTCAGATTTCATCTGATAAGTGACCATATAATCTTTTAGAACTTTTCTAAAATTATCTCGGAATAATAAGTAGCTAATTTATCATTTCATTGGGCCCAGATATGTCACTTGTCTTCTTGAAATCACCAGAAGTGATGTAATGCTATGAACTCCATTTCTTGGATTTATGTTCTCGGATGTTCACTTCCACTATAATCCTAACATATATAGTCTTACCAATGTTACACAATGGTCGTGCTCATAGTTTATCAAAGATCACAATGGTCATGGACACGAGTCCATAATCCATCAGGATTTCAATTCTGCCATTAGCGAATGCAATGTGTGAGTTCAAATTCAAAGCAACATTATTAACTTGAACTTAATATCTCATAATAGTGTCATTACCTAAAGTTTACTACTTCATTGATTTGAGATTCAGTATTCCCTTAGAGAAGAATCACACTCTTTCTATGGAGGTAATCTGAACACTACAGTCTTTATTGAATAGACCGACCGGCTTTGTTCAGTGACTGTGAATAGTATTTTAGATTCATCTAAAGATATATATATCTCCTTTTGCATAACTCTTATGCAAATGTATCTGAATTTATTAAAATGTATGAACCTTAAAAGATAGAAAGTAAAGCTTACATAAATAAACTCTTTATTTATTAATATTAAAAATGTATTTAATATCAAATTAAGGAATACAATTTGCTTTTGAGGACAACCTATCCCCAAAAGGCCTACCATAAGTCAAAAGAAGCCTCCATGGCCAAACACAAGTAACAACATAACACATGCATGTACAATACACTGCAACAAAACTATGCAAAATGCCCTAGTTCAACTGTCCAAGATCTTCACACTACATGTCTAAATGGGGAACTAGATGAAGAAATATATATGGAACAACCATTAGGATTCATTGAAAGGGAAATGGAGAGAAAAGTTTGCAGAATCTAAATGGTCCATTTATGGACTTAAACAATCATCTGGACAATGATATTTAAGATTCCATCGAGTCAACTACGTCTTATGATTTCAAGATGATCGATGAAGACCACTGCATATACATTGAGCAATCTAAAGGTAATTGTAATTCTCAAACCTCAGAAAGTTAATTGGGATTTTTAGTTTTAAAAGTTAAAGTGTAATGGCTCGCACTGAGAGCAAACCATAAGGAGCTTTTCTAAACAAATAGTGTAGACAAGTTAGGAAGGACTCAAGGGAGCCGTGTACAAGAAATGTTGTGCATTTGGGCACTTTTTCTTCTTGCAATCGACAGTACTGAGGATGGTCGACAAACCATCCTGATGCTCTATAAACTGGGGTTTGGCAAAAGGCATGGGAGCACCTAGGTTACATTCTAAATGTGATTTTCACTATCTAATCACAGGAAATCATTGCTCTATGATTCTAGTCAATCTATGGTTATTTTCCCAACTTCTACCTTGTTTTGGGAAAGTGAACTTTGCATGAAAATTCTCCTAGAGTTCACCAAAACTGACTCTAACGTGTGAGGACTTGTAGACTACATCTGCTCGCTTAGTGAGTTGCTGGTGATTGAGGGAAACATTTTCTTCAAAAGCTTTCCTGATAAGTAGAGCTTAATATTAAATTTTTTTAATTTCGAGCAAAGGAAATTGCAACCTATAGGTTCCTAGCACTTCTAACTCATAAACTTTGACTCAACTAACAAAATATTATTTGAATATAAAATAGAAAATTTTTCTACTACGAGATCCTAGCTCAAAATAATAAACAAAGAGATATTTCATTGTTCATAATTTCCTGTTTCAAAGTGATATTCTTTCCTGAGACTATCTTGGTACTTTGTAGAATTCTTCTGGTCTACTGTAAGCCACCAATCTTCGGGAGTTATCAATTACATTTAGAAACAAATATTACATTAACATTAATTTCAGCTGAAGTTAATTGTAAGAAATAACTTTAATCACAAAAAATTATGTGATTTCTGCTACTATCCATACTTTACATTCACTTCAGCGAATGATGTTGATATTAATGATTTTAATCTGAAATTCATTGTTTTTTCAACTACAAAAAACAAGAAATTAGCTCAATATTTTGTGAATATATTTTCTTAAAATTTCTAATGCGTGAGCACATTTGGGGCAGGAAAAGTAGAGTACTTTTTCATATATTTATCCATAGGTTTATCTCTACTTAATTTCAAATGAGAGCTAATTTTGAAGAACTACGAATCCTTAGTTGTAAAAAATTATATATTTCTTCATAGAATTGGTTGCAAAAGGATTATTTCTTTTGCGTGCAAATTCTGCAGGAATGTTCTATTTCCTTAATATCTTCAAGATTCATCATAACAAAATAAAGCATCAAATGCTCATATAATTATAATTTTCTTTTCTCAAAAGTAATGAAAACAATAAACTCAAACTTTGAGAGATTTAACATTATAAGGATATTTGAAGAAACAAAAAGAAGCAATATAGAAATAATAATAAAAACTAAAAACACATACCATTTCTCTATCATGTAAATATTGTGTATACTTTTCACACCATCTTCTTTTCATATTATCTTTCAATATTTCATTGTGAACCATGCATAACCTAGTAGATCCTTGTTCGTTGCCACGTGATCCTTAGCCACCCATAAGGATAGTTTTAAGGCTATCAAGGCTTTTAATCATAGAGGAAGAAAACATATAGCGTTATATATAACCATTTAAATCATTAATGACTAAACATTAAACCATAAAATTAATATGCATAGACCTTCATAGCCTTTTGATATTGTATAGCCTTCTAGGCTTCATGGATGCTTTTGGTTTTTTCAAGTTTAAATGGTTTCATGGTCATTTATCTATATAATTGCTAGCCATGAACGTAGCCATTGGTCATAAAATAATTTCTTATGGAATTTTAAAAGCCATGGTGGGTCATTAGTAACCTTTAACATAATTGACTAGGGGTGTGCATGGTTCATTTGGTTTGGTTATAAGCCAAACTAACCACCAAACTAGAAAAAGGAAAATGGTTTGGTTTAGGTAAGTAGCAAAACGAAGGAGATAATCAAACCAAACCGCTATTTAGCAATTTGGTTAGTTCGGTTATTCGGGTTAACCGTCATCCTCCCCTTTATCCTCTGCCCTTTTTTCCAGACCCTATCTTCAAATAATTCTCTCTTTATGAAGAGGTCAACACGAAATTGATTTGTGCCTAAAACAAGCATTTTTAGAATTAACAAATTACAAAGACATCCCGGATTTAATAACAAACAAGAGATGGGTATAGCATAAGATTTCCAAAATGGAATGAATGAGGAATTTATAGAAATATATATAAAAAAAACAATTATTGAGAACACCTAGAAACCGAAGAGGTAAAATGGGAAAGAGAGACCAAATGTTAGAATTAAATGAAGAATCTCACAAAATCCAAGCACGCATATGAGAAAATTAGAGGGGATTGATGACATTGGAGAAAATTATATCAAGATTAGGAAGAAAAAAAAATCCATGATTAAGGTATGCAAACATGAACATTGTATAGGTCTTCATGAACAAGAGATTCAACTAGGTACGTGAGTCCAAGGGACTCAATCCCATCACTATTGGTGACCAAGACAATAGGCTTCAAACTATCATTCAGCTCCATGGTATCAAGCAAAATACAAGAAGAGGACTTCATGGTTTTAGCAGTATCCTCAGATTTGTCGAATTGTTCACCTCCTTTCCAACTGAGCAAGACCTGTTGGAGATTGGAAATAAAGCCAGGAGGTATCATGTTGTTCTTCACAGAAGTAGTCATTGACTGAGATTCTTTGAAATAGTAGTTGAATGATGATAGATAGGGTTAGAGAGAGAGGGATTTGGATATTAGGTGGGTACAAAAACAAAAGATTCAAAACCCTAACTAGAGAGAAAGAAAGGAGCAGAAAAAAGAAAGCAATAAAGCGCTGAAAATGAAAAGGGTAGGGACTGCTAGAAAAAATGGATAGACAAATTGATTCTAATGGTGTTATGTTAAAACTATTTTTAATAGGTTTAGTTCAAATGAAATAGTGATTAAAAATTGTAAAACTAGTAAAAAAGCTAGTAAAAGGATGGAAGATGGAAACACAAACTTGTATTCTTAGAACTTGTATAGGACACTATCCTTAAAATCTTATTTGTCCCCATTAGTTGCTACCGAGTTTAAGCAAATATGTTTCTACGATTTATCTAAGCACCCATAGAATAATATTCAGCAATGATATTGTTCTTTCCTCATGAACTTTTCTGAACAGATGAAAGGAAGTGAAAAGAGAGAAAATAGATTATGTAAGTCACCATTTCTCTTATGGATTATCTCTTATTTATAGCCTTTTGTAGTCATCCATTGTATCTGTATCCATTTGAGTTCAATAGACACATCTTTTTTATCATTAAAATGCAATAGACAATTTTTTGATAAAGCAACATGACATTTTGTGTGGGCACTGTGGCTCTAGGTTTCGGGCATTGTAGTGCCACTATTTCTAGAGAAATAGGCAAAAGTTAGAGCTATGGGTGCTGCAACACTGCCATATGGGCGATGTGGTACCATTAGAACTATAAACAAAATACCACAAGCTGCAGTGCTCATTTTGTTAAAAACCATAATGGTGGGCGTTGTAGTGCCCAGTTAGTTTTTCCAAACAAACTATACTTGTTCAACAATCCCCCACTTAGTTTAGGAAAAACCAAGTGGCTTCCTTTAATCCAAAAGAATCATGTATAACGAAGGTATCTAGTTTTTATTTGAACCTTCTCTTAGTGTAAATACTTCAAAGTTTTAATGAAATTATTGGTAGCTTTAAAGCTTTGAACAATAATTCCTTATTGTCAAAGCTAGAAATATCACACTCATGAATCAATCATTTCAGAATTAGTTAACCGATATAATAGCACTTCATTTGGCCATGTGCTTTACTTATATATCTTGAACATTTACAAAGTTACAACCCTTAAGCTTTGTCAAAAGTGCTACTCCTTAATGTTGATATAGGTGAAGTTCCTCCTAAAGATTGTATCTTTAGACTTTAAGAGTTTACACTCACCCTTTGTTTTCCTTAATTTTAACACTAGTCTTGAAATGAATTTCCTGTCTAGTGTTCACAACCACTTATCTATAACTTGTTATTACCCTTTGAACTTTGAACTAGATAATTTATAAAGCAAAAGTAGGGTTTCCATTATAGGTGATTTTAGTGGATGGGTTTTAATCCCATTCTAATTGTAGTTCCTCCCACCTTCTCATTGATGAGACATTTTGTAAATTGATCCGTAAGATTATTATCTATTCTTATGAACTACATCGTGACTATACCATCATGAATCAATTGGTTAATGTAATATTGTCTCAAGCTAATGTCTAGACTTTCCATTGTACGCTTTGTTAAATGCATAACTCAATGGCTTAGGTATCACATGACAAAAAGATGGCTGTATTGGTTGTGCCCACAACACTATATCAAGCAATAAATTTCTCAACTATTCTGCCTCTTTGCAAGCTGCTACTAAAGAAACAAACTCAAATTCCATAACGGAATGATTTATATATATCTGTTTCTTGGAAGACCATGAAATGACTCCTCCACTAATGGTAAACAACTAACCAGACATTGAAAAACTGTCTCTTTCAAGTACACTGTTCTTCTAACTAACTTCACAATAACCTTCAAGTACCCCTAGAAAATCATTATAGAAGAGTCCTTAACTAATAGTTCTTTTTAAATATCCAAAGACTCTTCTATGTAATTCCAATGAGTTACATTTGAACTACTAGTGTACTTTGAAAGCTTACAAACAACAAATGAAATATCAAGTCTTGTACAATGCATAACATATATCAAACTGTCTATGGAACTTGCATATTCTAATTGGGCTATGGACCTCCTATAATTTGGAGCTAGAAGTTGAGAAACATCATAGGGGCTATTCATTTCTTTAATTTTCAAGTGTTTAAACTTATCTAAAATTTTCTCAATATAATGAGATTAATTTAAGACAAAACCCCTACTAGACCTTTTAACCTTTATTCCTAAGATAGTATGTACTTCCCCAAGATCTTCCATCTTTAATTAAGCAAGATACTTCTTAGTCTCATTAACACCATCCATGTTTGTTTCAATAGTAAGCTTGTCATCAACATACAAGCATATAATCGCAATTTAATTTTCAGTATACTTCATGCATATGCACTTGTCTGCAGTCTTATGCTTAAAACCATGAGACAAAATTGTAGAATCAAATTTCTCATGCCATTGCTATGTTCTTGTTTCAAGACATACAAAGATTTCACTAGTTTGCATACCTTTTTCTTATTTCCAGGTAATACAAACCCTTTGGGTTACTCTATGTAAACTTCTTCATCAAGTTAACCATTTAAAAATGTTGTATTTACATCCATTTGGTATGCATGTAAATGATAGATTAATGCTAAAGGGAATAGTACCCTAATGGATGTAATTCTAGCCATTGGAGCATATGTGTCAAAATAGTCTATACCTTCCTTTTGTCTAAATCCTTTTGCAACAAGCCTAGCCTTAAAGGTTTGTAGAGTTCCATCTATATAATATTTTTTTCTAAATACCTATTTACATCCTATTTGTTTGGAACTAGGAGGCAATTCAACCAACACCCAAGTGTTGTTAGATAAAATGGAATCTATTTGATCATTTGTAGCTTCTTGCCAAAATGAAGCATCTCTTGACTCCATAGCTCTATAGGATTTTAGATCTTCACCAATAGTTAAAATCAAAGGTATTTCAATCCTTTTCTTGATCTTTTCCCTATTTCCTTCTAACAAGAAAATAATGGATTCCAGAGAAATAAAATCTAGACCTAGATGTTTCTCCTTTCTCACTTTTTGACTATGCTTAAGCTCTTGTATAGGTTCTATAATTCCTTTATCCTTCTTTGAAGAACTTGCAAGATTTTCATTAACTTCTATATGTTCTTTTGTAGGTTCCATAATTATGAAATCATTTATAAATTTATTTTCAAAAAAATGAAAATCTCTTGATTCCAATATTATATAAGACTCCAAATCTAGAAGTCTATATGCTTTAGAATTTTGAGCATATCCTACAAAAATACTCTTCAAAGTTCTTGGTCCTGATTTAACTCTTTTTGGATCTAGAAGTCTATAAAAATCTATACATCGCCAAACTTTAAGGTAACTTAGATTTGTTATTCTTCCTTTTCAAAGTTCATATGGAGATGCTCTTAATTTTCTAGAAGGTACCCTATTGTGCACATAACATGCTGTCAATGAAGCTTCTCCTTATAGATTTATAGGTAATCTTGCATTTAAGATCATAGAGTTTATCATATCAACTAGTATCCTATTTTTTCTTTTAGCCAAACCATTTTGCTGAGTAGTATAAGGAGCACTACATTTATGTATGGTACCATTTTCCTCAAAAAAATTTGAAAATTCTATAGAAAAATATTCTCCAGCTCTCACTTCTAATGATCTTAATTTTCTTGTCCTTTTGATTTTCTACTTTAGATTTATAACATTGAAACATCTCAAATTCTTAATCTTTTGATTTCATCAAGTACACATATGTAAATCTAGAGAAATCATCAATAAATGTTATGAAGTGTCTATTTCCACCTCTAGTTATATTTCCATTTAACTTACAAATGTTAGAATGTACAAGTTCCAATTTTTCAAATTTTCTTTCAATAGAAGAAAAAGGTTTCTTTGTCATTTTGGCTTGTACACATACTTCATATTTATCTTTGATTTTACTAGTGTCATTGCAATCAATTAATCTATGCCTTGACATATATTTAACTGTATCATAATTACTATGTGCAAGCCTATTATGCCACAAAGAAAATGATAAGTCAACAATATAAACATAAGCATTCTTGTCATTAATATTAATGCTAAGTTTGAACATGCCATTACAACTATAACCCTTCCCCACAAACACTCAATTCTTGGAGAATACACTTTTGTCACTCTCAATTATAGTCTTAACTCCTCTCTTATTTAATAGATTTATGGAAACAAGGTTCTTCATGATGTATAGAACATGTAGCACATTTATGAGAATCAACTTCTTTCCCGAAGTAAATTGCAGTGTCACCATGCCTCTTCCAAGAACATCTACCTTTCCATTGTTTCCCATTAACACTTTATGTCCATCCATCACTTGTTCGTAGTTCTTGAATAAAGCTCTATCATGGCAAACATGAACAAAAGCACCATAATCATACCACCAATACATGGTTTTGGAAGGTACTACTATATTTACTTCAGAAACCAAACCAGAAATTGTATTAATTTGCATATTAGAAACATAGCAACAGTTTCATCAACCTTGTTGGCTTCTTTAGAATTTCCATGCTCCTTCTTTTGTCTTTTAAACCAAAATTTGTAATTCTTTTTGAAGTGTCTAGTTTTCCACAAAAGAAGCAAGTTTTTCCTTTGATCTTTTGATTTTCTGATTTATGGTTCTCTTGTGCCTTCCTCTTGTTTCCATTGGTTTAGGATGTATTTTTTATACTTACAAACGTCACCTTAGAAACATATTCATAATGTCTTTTTTGAAAAGTTCGAGTTTCCTCTTCAATGCATAAATGTTTTAAAATATGATCTAATGTGAAGTTTTCAGTGGTGTGTGGTAATTTATTCCTATAATTATTCCAACCTTAGGGTAATTTGGCAATAATGACCCCCAATTGGAAAGATTCTGGAATAATAACATTTACATCCTTTAACTTTGAAAATAATACTTGCAAATCATGCATTTGATCAAGGACATTAAGATTATCAACCATATGAAATTCAAAGTATTTCATAATTAACAACTTATCTTTTCCTTGCTCTTCAATATAGTAAGTTGTTTCCAAAGCCTTCCAAATCTCCTTTGGGGATGAGATGGTATGGTAGAGATCACAAAGATGGTCTGAAAGTGTGTTTAAAATATAACCTTTGCACAATACTTCACCTTCAGCCATTTTCTTTCTTTTCCCCATAATTTCTTGTGAATCATCTTAAGTTTGAGGTGGAATAATTTCTAGTTTTTGGTCAAGAAGGTATGCTATTTTCATAGCAATAAAATAAAAATCGTATTGTCCTTTCATCTATTCAATAGATGAAAGGAAGTCAAAAGAGAGAAAATAGATTGTGTAAGTCACCCTTAGTGTTTGTATCCACTTGAATTCAACAAACACATCCTTTTGATCATTTGAACTCAGTAGACACAATTTTTTGATGAAACAACATGACTTTTCGAGTGGTAGCTATTGCTCTGGGTTTTGAACGCTGCAGCGCCACTATTTCTAGAAACATAGGCACAAGTCAGAGTCGTGGGCACCACAGTACTACAGAACCCTTAGAAACTAGAAATAGAAGACCATGAGCTGTTGTGCTAGGTTTCCAACACTACAGCACTCATTTTGTTAAAAAACATAATGGTGGGCGCTGCAGCTCCCAGTTATTTTTTCCAAACTAGTTTCAACAGAAATGTCCTAACCGTTAACTAAACTGCCTTTTTCGGTTTTTTCTCATTTTTTGAATGAACCGCCAATGAAACCGATTGGTTCAATTATTTTTTGCGTAGTATGGGTCGATCTAAGTAGTTAAACCTCCTACCTACACACCCCTAAAATTGGCACATTACCATAAGTGGCCATTAACTATCTCTTAAATATGTTAAAATTAGAGTGTTTATGGCTATTTAGTGGCTTGCAATATATAGAACCATTAGCCTTTGGGGCTAAGTAGCCAAAATTTCTATAGCCACCAAGGCTACCTATTAACCTTGTAATTCATTAAAGTATGACACAATTTGTCCATATATGCTCACTCCAATCAGTCCTTGGCTATGAAAGCCAAAATAAAAATTGAGGCTGCAGGCCATCTAATCATAATAAGCTTGGCAATATAAGCCTTTTAATTTCCAAGTCTATTTGTTAATTGCTAAATTGATAAGCGTAAACTTTTTCTTCAATTATATAAATAAACATTGAATTTATACCTTGATGTAAGAATAAAAGAAAATTTCTTACCTTGAGACAATGTAAAACAAACTTGAAGTATTAACTTGTACCAATTGGTCAAAGACTCATGCTGATAATATATTGTAAATAAAAACATAAAAAATCAAGATCAATAATACAAAAGAGACATAGGAGAGACATTCAATATTAGAAGAGATTAGTTCTTCAAGAACTATCTCACATAATATATTCTCTTGTCAAAATTTCTTTGAGAATGAAGGTAAAGATATTTGACTCCAAACATAAAGAGTGAGGGTTAGACATTCGGTCCATTAAGGGCAAAATAAATAAAATAAGTTTACACACCTTCAAGTATACGACACTCCAAGAAAACATGATTTTCTCACAAGCAAAAACACCATGAGAAAGTCTCATGGAAATTCTCATGTATTTCTCTTCGATTCACTATCCAAATCAATTTTTTGACTACTCTTGGGCATTTTATGGCAGGGCAAATGGTGTTTAGTCCATCTTCTTCCTCCATTCAAAGCTTTCGACTTGAGGTATGCCAAAATTTTCCCATTTCGCTACCTCTAAATTTCTTTGTTAATATGCAACTTCTTGCTTTGTTGTTGGTTGTTTTTTAGTTTTTTTTAAGTATATGATGTTGATAGTGTATGAATTTGGTTTATGATTTTGTTTGATGTGGGATAATTATGTTGAAATACAAATTTGAATGTTTAAATATGAGCAGATGTATATTTTTTTTATTGATTTTTCTTTAGGACTTTTGTTGTCTGATGAATGTAGAGTGTTTGAATTATTTCTCCTAATTTTTTTTAATTATTTTGGATAAATTTCAATTTTATGGTGTATAGGACTTAATTTAATAAATTAAAGTATGTATGATATTGTTTATATTTTGGATAATTTTTTTGGGTTTTTGTTGTATGATGGATGTAGGGTATTTGGATGATTTTTTCAAATTATTTTGGATTATTTTGGATGAGTTTAAAACTTATGGTATTTAGGGCTCAATTTAATAAATTAAATTATGTATGATATTATTTACATTTTGGGAAATATTTTCGGGGCTTTTGTTGTATGATGGATGTAGAGTGTGTGAATGATTGTTCTTAATTTTTTGAATGATTTTGGATAAATTTGAATTCTTTTTATAGTATTTAGGGTTAACTTAATAAATTAAATTATGTATAATATTATTTACATTTTGGCAGATTCTTTTGGGACTTTTGTTGTATGATGGATGTAACTAATTTATATAATTTGTTTGGTCTATTTTTTAGTCACTAAGATTTGATGTATTCTGGTGTATGTATGTTATGTAATGAATCTGTTGAATATTTAGGAATATAGATATTCCTGAGCTTCATTGTTGGATGAACAATAGACATTTTCCCAATACTTAAACTATTACTGAAGAGTTTTATGCTGATACTGAGGAATTTATTCAACTTACTTTTGCACTTAACTTTTGTCTTCAATGAGAGAAGTTTATATGCCCATGTGCTAAATGTAAATGCCAAAAGTATAAAACACCAAATCAAGTAAAGGTGCATCTATATATGAAATTTTTATGGAGGATTTCTATTATTGGCTGAATCATGGAAAGGTCTGCCTACCGTTACCACCACCAATTGAGCTTCAAATCCAATAGTTCCAATCTTATGAGCATATGGTTATAGACACTGCTGAACCATCTTTTGAAAGGGAGTACTATAGAGTAGAGGAGGATCCTAATCCAAGGTCGACCAAGTTTGATGATATGTTGAGCGTCGTACAGTCTCCTTTATAGGATGGATGTGAAACACATTCTGTACTTTCAATGACTATTAGATTGTGGAGCATAAAGTTAGACTATAACGTTTCAGGGGCATGTTTGGATAAGCTTATCACATTGATAAGTAAGAAATTGTTAAGTGGTCATTGGATGCCTCCAAATTTGTATCATACCAAGAAATTGGTTTATAAACTTGGTTGTAGGTATAAGAAGATTGACAGTTGTCCGCAAGGTTGTATGTTGTATTATGGTAAAGATGAAAATGTTAGATAGTGTCGATTTTGTGATGAAACACGGTTCAAACAATCACAAGTTAGACAAAAGAATGTTAAGGATGTTCCAAACAAAAAAAAGTAGTATTTGACCATCAATCCTAGACTGCAAAGATGTTTTGCATATAATGCTTTTGCAAAAGAAAAGAGATGGCATTAGGAATACTCATGTGAGTCAAGGATGTTGTCCCATCCATCAAATGGTGACATATGGAAGCATTTTGACCATGTTTACTTGGATTTCAATTATCAAGCAAGGAATGTCATGTTTGATATGTGTGCAGCTGGTTTCAGTCTATTTGGAATAAACGCCAAGACATAATCTTCTTGGTCTGTCATCATTACTCCTTACATTCTTCTACTCTGTGTACGGATGGCTTCAGTCCATTCTCATAGACATATAATTTCGAGAAAATGTCTGTGAGAAATGTAAAAGCTTTTTCTTACTAGCAAAAGTATCTCAGTTGAAAATCCATAAGAAATACCATGAGAAATGATATTTCTTTCTAAATTTTGGGTATTTTCTCACGGAATTGTTCCGTGAGAAAACCGGTGTTTTCTTGTAGTGCCATAATGGGAGAATAATAGCTTATAATTAAGGACATCATTATGGTGAGGTTACACATTTAATTACTAGTTAACAATCTAAAGACCACCTACTTAATTTCTTGCAATTCATGTGGTGATTTTCAGGCAGGTGGATGTTTATAACAAGAACTGCATGTATACATAATTATAATTACTTGTACTTGACAATTCAAAAGCTCATCCCTGAACAGAAAATTGTGAAAAAAGATTCAATAGACGCTGACAGTGTTGCTATAGAACTATATTGAAGAATTTCTTTAATTTTGATCACTTGTGAGCTTTGTTATCTTTATCTTTCTAATATAACTCTCCCATTAAAGGTTCAGTATAGTAATCGCTTATTTTGAATCAATAAACTACTGATACATATTTACACTTTTATTAGCGGTGAAGAGTTTAAGTAGTTTGTATCAGGGACAAAACAACTAGGTACAATGCCTTGTGACCAACTTCTTATTATTAACAATTGCTTTAATTTTCTATAACAAGTTTATACATGAAAACTGGTAAAATTTTTATTGTTAGAATAACTAAACGAGCAACTATATCAAGGAAAAGAAATAGAAAAGCTATATCTAATTGCAAAATCAAATACACAAGATATGTAAATCTTTTCAGCTGCAACTAACAGAACTATAAGGGCAGGGACTTGGGGGAACTATTACTTGGGCTAAACCTTCCAGCATCAACATAACCTTCTTCATTGTTGGCCTTACAGATGGATCTTCTTGGAGGCACCAAATAGCTATCATCACAAACCTTTCCAGCATCTTCATATCATTAACAGCCTCATCATCATTTTCAACCAGAATGTCTAGTCTTCTACTCCTATAGCAGTCATATGCCCAATCAGTTAAAATTCCCTTCTCTTCACTGCCAATCTCTATATCTACATTTTTCCTACAGCAAATTATCTCCAGCAGCAGCACACCAAAACTGTAAACATCAACCTTCGCATTGATTGGTGCACTCCTGAACCAATCCGGTGCAACATACCCTTTTGTTCCTCTAATGCCAGTTTCAGTGCGGCTTTGGTTGATCAATAATAGCTTTGCTAACCCAAAATCTGATATTCTAGCGTTGTAATACTCATCCAGAAGTATATTTTGTGGCTTTATGTCACAATGGATAATCTGGGTGCAACATTCCTCATGCAAGTAAACTAGCCCTCTTGCAACCCCATATGCAATATGGACTCTCTGGTTCCAACCTGGTTTTATTTCACCAAATAGGAAGCTAGCTAAAGTTCCATTGGTCAAGTACTCGTATACCAAAATCCGATGCTGTCCCTCATCGCAATATCCTATCAGGCGAACCAGGTTCTTGTGATGAGTTTGGCCTATCACATTCACTTCTGTTTTGAATTCCTTATCACTGTCCTTGAGCACCTTGTCTAATTTCTTGACAGCAATAGTAGTCAAATCTGTAGTCCCTTTATAGACAATGCCACAAGATCCTCTTCCCAGCTCATCTCTGAAGTTGTTTGTTGCTTGCTCAAGTTCTCTGTAGGTAAATCTGTGCAGATTACTGTCCCCAACAATTTTGTTGGCAGGAATCTTCTTGTGGTAACAGAAGAAAAAACTGAAACATACTGCACCCACCAGCATAAAATTGACAAAGACAGAGCTGCCTAGAAGGACAGAAATCACTATTACCGAAGTATTTTGATCTTTCGGAAACTTCGCATCAGGTGACTGAGTTTGAGGCCTTCTTGGGGTAACATCATTTCTCATCAATTTGAGGAAAGCTGTTCCCCTTATTTCTTTATCCTCTCTCCCATTAGAGAGTGGCAGCTTTTTCTTCCAGCAGCTGTCTTCTCTAAAAATAGAGACCACACATAGGCAATCTTGCAGGCATGCAGTCTTGCAGTCATCTAAATTGTAAGGTTTATATAATTCATAATCTGATAATGGCCAATCAGTATTTGGCAATTCCCTCATAAAGTACAGATCTTCTTGCGAGCTCAGTCCACTTTCAAAACAACCAAGTTCGAAATTTGGTTCGCAATTGCCATACTTCTCAGTTGAATCAAGAAGAGAATACCCTTCTGGGCATCTGCAGATTGGTCTTTGATCAGTTTTGAGAGTGCAGATACTGTTAAACCCACAGACCCCATTGCCAATTTCTCCTCTTAAATCCAAGCATATGTTGTCTGGTATTGTCTTTGCAACTGTCCAGCTTTGATTGGAACTTGAATCTTTGGAGTGATATGATATGGTGAAAACTCCATCATAATTGATGCTTGCTCTGTAATAATACTCATCTGCAGGGAGTACATCCTTTGGATTCGTAATATAAAACCTTTCACCACTTCTTCTCATTATGTACAAGTAGCCTGCTTCATCAAAGATCACTTGGTAACCAGAATTTGTTTGATTGCTAACATCACGAGTTCCACTGTTATAGTAAGCATCATATGTATAGTTGGTAGCCAAGCTTATTGGATTAAGAACAGCATTACCATCGTCCAGCAAGCGAAATTGAAACCTTCCTCGTGAGAAGTTGGTCTCTGTTTGTCTAGATGAAAGAATACCTCTTACCTCCATAATCTGGGTAGGCACCAATGTATCAGTGGGGAGATCAAAACTGCTCCACAAAGCCTCAGAATCTTGGCCCAGAATCTCGAAATTACCCGATTCATTCATTAGACCATAGGAGACTGTATTTGATGCGAAATCTGATCTCCATAACTCTGCACCTTGGGGGCTGCTGAGCACAAGCCCACGATTATCATATAGCTCTAACTTTGAATCTTTAGGAGCAGGGTTGTCTCCATTTGCATACCAAATGATGGTCATATCTGGTAATTTTTCATACCATATGGCAAGCAAGAAAAGATCATTGTCAAGATGGTGAAATCCGAATGCAAATTCTCCCGAAGGAGAAAGCCACTGAGCAGCCTTGTCCCCGGCAATAAGTTTGTCCCCAACGCTTACATTGCCATTATTTTGAGCAGAGACATAAGGAAGCAATTGAAGAAAGATAAGAAAAATAGGGATTTTAAAACACATCTGGAGAGAAAGAACGACCTCTAATCGTGATTGCAATTGCAAGAAATATTAATTTATGTATGGGATTGAAAGCTTGAAGGCTAAAATTTGTAATGGAAAATGAACTAAACGTATAAGGAGGGGTGATCGGTATAACATCAAAAGTCAATAGACTTTCTCGCAACACACAATGAAATTTCCTCTAAAGTGGATCCTTTGAATTAGTTGTTGTTGACATTTAGGTTGCTCCACCAAAATAAAGGAAGAAGAGATCGTCCACATTTTTTTGGCACATTGATTGTAAGCACATGCAACGACTCAACTTTATCTTGTTCACGCGGAGTCGACTTGTAACTGTCCAAATCAAATATGGACCGTTGATTAAAAAAACTTCTTAGATATAATTCATAAAAAGCGATTGCTATTCTGGTTAGCAATTTCTTATTTTTAATTAGATCAAGAATTTATTTTCTCTTCTTTTAAAATGCATTATAAATATAAGAGTGTTTTAGTCATTTTGTTTGAATATAATAAATATAAATATTTAAATAATTTTTTTAAAATACAAATTTTAACAAAATAACTTAAATAATTTAAATGACCTTGTTTATTGTGTCGTTCAAATAAAATATTCAAAATATTTTCATTATTTATTATATTTTTTAAAGAGTGATAATTTTGTCCTCTGTTAAAAAAATAAAGATTTTTAATTTTCACATCCCTCTAAAACATTTAACAATTTCCTTTATAAAAAAATTTAAATTAAGTTATTTATAAATTAATAGATAAATATTTTTTATTGAAATTTACTAAGACTTATCTTTTATATATATATATATATATATATATATATATATATATATATATGTATATGTCTATATATATCTATATATATATCACTAATATATATATGTTTTTTAAAATTAATTTGTTTAAAAAGTTTCTAAACATGATCAAACTTATATATGCAATATAAGACTAAATTATTGTTTTGGTCATTAAAAAACGTTTAAATTCTCAATTTAGTCTTTTAAAAATTATCTCTTAATTTGATTTTTTTTAAAAAGATTTTAAAGATTAAATTAAAATAAAAAATTATATTCAAAGGCACCTTTTTAAGGTGAAAATATATTTTAAATGAATGTCCTGTCGGTTGATTGAATAAGGCTATTTGACTTAGGACTCCCTTACTAAGCTTTCAGGAAAATCTGAGATTTTATTGTCTTCCTGAAGTCTTTTGAATCCTAAATTAACAGAGATAAGATAGATGTAGAAACTCATACTTGATTCCTATCGGTCAGGACGGCTTTCCTGCCTTTCCTTGAAGAACCCTCCACGAATTTAGCGACAAAATCATTGGAGAAAAAATTAAGAATTTTGAAAATCGACTTATAAAAGTGCTTAAGAAGACTCTGAAAAGTCAGCAAGAGCCGTATGGTTAGGTCCTCTGAAGTTGAGTGCAGCTTTGGGCAATAATTTGGAATGTGGATCACGTCATTTTGGTGCTTAATATGATCTATTAGTCATATTCCGGTCATCACTCGAATGATTTCTTTTTTTTTTTTTGTCATTTCTATCATTCATTTTGATCATAAAAAATAAATGGACCATGAATATATGACTAACAGGACTTGTCATATTAAGCACTAACAATCTAACACACAAATTTGTGGTCAGAACCTCCGTACTTGTTTTGTTAAATTTTGTTTTTCCATTCTTTCTCGGTAGATTCCATGGTGCCCATTCCAAACCAAATTTTCGTTTACATTAATTAATTAAAAAATTGTTTAGATGAAGTGGAGCCACAAAAGACGCACATATAGACTATCAAATATTTTAAATTAACTCAAATTTTCTTTAATTATTCATTCAAGGTATTTGCTATGTATTCTGGGAGTAACCATACTCCTGGAATAGTTTTTATTTTTTTATAATTTTTTTTATGAAATAACTTAAAAGAATTTAAAAAAATAAAAAAGTAAAAAAAAACTTTTATTTTTTTCACTCTGATTTTTAATTTTTTTTAATACTTGTATTATGAAACTCTTTTTGTTTTTTATTCAAATTTTTTTAGATTTTTTTAAATTGTTCATTAAAATAAAAATTATAAGAAAAATAAAAAAAATTATATAGAGTAGCATAGCAAAACCCTTCATTCAATCCTACTTTTGCCTAGTTGTCCATACTCCTAGCTTTCCTAGCAAGGATGAGAATTAAGAAAATTTTGTCCTGTTAAAAATTTAAGAATAGGGACAGATAATAAAAAAATATTATTTGTGTACTTCCTTTTGCTATACTTCTTTTGCTCATTCACTTTTAATTATTGATATATTATAAAATAATTATGATCATAAATGATAGATAATAATAAAATAATATATATAATAAGAGGCGTACATGTGATATAAAAAGAGTCACGCTGTAGCACAGCACCCTAATTTTCACTGCACCAATGCAACACGATTTATAAGTAAAATATGTTTGTAAAACTGCAGAATTTGTCATAGTACAAAACAGTGCGTTGAGTTGGGTCCTTATGTTCAAAACAATGCATTGCAAAAGGACTCTTATTTACAAAATGGTGTCTTTCATATGAGCCCTTATTTGTAAAATGCTCATTCCATATAGGCCCTTATTTGCAAAATGTTGCGTTGCAGAAGGGGGCCCTATTATTTGCAAAATAGTACATATGAGGCATTGCCATTTGAACGAGATGTAGACAAAGTCCTGACAAGCTAACGACATCCATACAAGCAAAGAAGCTTATGAAGAAGCAAAAGTCTTAGTTTGAATTCATTCTATGATCTGAGGTTGGTCCCATTTACTCCTAATCTTTTGCCATTTTTGACTTTACGAAGGTAGGAGTTGGTGTATTTGAGAGATATTTAGTTTAGGGCTTTTATGGAGATGGGTACTAATTAATCAATGTCATGTAGTCACTTAATCTATTAATGTTCAACTGCTGGTGCTTGTTTTATGCAATGGAAATTGAAATAACATATCAGCACTAAAAACCGTATTAGGACTCATGTTCAGATCTAACCGTTATGAAATTTATTGGAATTTATCTAGAGGGTGAGGAACTTTTAATTTATAAATTTATTGTTTACTTTCAACTCATATTTTGGGTATTGATGAAAAAAGAACAATTTTTTCTATTGTGAGATAGAATGTCAAAAATTTAAGAGATTCCTATTTTATTTTGTAGAAGAAAATTTATTAATAAGGTAAAATTTCTGTGTGTTAGAAATTGTTGTTTGATGATAGCAATGGAGAATCAATTGTAGGAGCTAGAAGTGTCTTGTCATTGGTATGTTTTCTTCCTTTGATGATGAGTGCAATTTGTTGTCCTACTGTTTTGCTGTGTTCACATGAAATTACTAATAAAAGTTGGTTTCTTATCAATTATTTTTTTAAACAGGGGTGGTGAAGGAGACCCCCATAATGCTAGTGTTTTTTTATGTTGAAGAGGAGGGTGTTGATGGACTAGATTTAATTGAGAGATTAACCACTGAAGATATATTGCCGCTACAGTGGTCCAACAAAGATGATGCATATATGTTTTATTAAAATTATGGGATGGTGCATGGATTTGGTATAAGGAAGGACCGATATCAGAAGTCTAAAAGGACTGGGGATGTTGTAGAATGCATTTTTGTCTGGGCATGTGCAGGATTCAGGTATGATAAAGACAGCAAGAGGCTTAATCGCAGGTGAGCTCCACGTCAATTACACATTGTGGCTATCCAACCACTCTTAAAATTAAGCTCAACAGTGAGGGGAACGTGTGTAGTGTGAACACATTTATACAAGAGCACAATCATGCTTTACTACCACGCCGCATAATCAATTTCCATAGATGTCATCGCTCTATTGACGAAGTCAATGAAGCATAAGTAAATACCATGTCCGATCATGGTATGAAAACAGCACATATAATGTGCTACATGGCTAATCAAGCTAGTGGTTTAAGTACCCTTAATTTTACTAACAAAGTCCTCTACAATCATTTTTGGAAGAGGAAGATGGAGAATACTAGTGGCGGGAATACCATGGTTGCTATGAGTTATCTTTTGGACAAAGCAGAGGGTGACCAAAGGTTTTTTATGAAACATATTGTCAATGGAGAGAGTTTGCTAAAGAATTTATTTTGGTCTGACGGTATTAATCCTTTAGATTACAAATGCTTTGATGATATACTTACATTTAACTCTACATAGAAGAAAAATAATTATAATATGCTGCTTGTAATCTTCTTTGGGATCAATCACCACGAGCAATTTGTTGTTTTTGCAACTTGCCTACTAAGTGATGAAATTGACAAAACTTACAAGTGGGTTTTAATAACATTGCTTGACGCCATGGGTGGGAAGTCACTAGTGTTAGTAATAATGGACGGTGATCGGGCAATGAGGAATGCAATTGTAGAGGATTTTCCTAATGCAACCCACGGACTCTGTTTATGGCCTATAATAAAATGCCATAATGAACATAAAGAAAAAGAATTTTGCAAGCGAGTTTGGATATTTGGCTACAACCAATATTGATGTGGATGAGTTTGAATCTAGGTGGGTTGAATTAGTTAACAAGTACAATGTAGCAGATAATGATTGGATGAAGGAAGTCTAAGAGGCAGTTATGGTCAACCGCTCACCTTAGAGGGAAATTAATGTGTGGGTTCACAACAACATCTCGCTGCGAAGGGATAAATGCTTATGTTAGAAGGTACGTGGAGCCAAAGTTTAACTAGGTTAAGTTTATTAAACGCTTTCACCAAGCCTTGCACTTGTTAAGGTATAATAAACTTCAAGCGGAGTATGAGTCTTTGTGTAATGAGTTTGTTTTGGGTTTCATTTATTGGCTGATTAAAAGCTTAACTGCTGCAATGTATACGAAGGAAGCATATATTATATTCCAAGTGGAATAGGAAGAGGTGGCCGCTTGGAATGTTGATGAGTGTAAGGAAATGTTTCAGGGGTTAACCTACTATGTAAGAAGGTATGGAGGACATAAAAAGTGTAAATATCTGATTTTGTCCAGGTAATTTTTAAAATTTAGAAAAATAACAAAAAACACATAAAAATTAAGAAAATATGAAAATTAGGAAAAGTGGTAATATTGACAGAAAAGCATAAATATGGAGAAAATAGTAAAAATAGAAAATTTGAAGAGAACAAAACAAAAGTATAAACAAAAATATTGAAGGAAAAATCAAGTAAATAAAAAGATGGAAAAGAAAACATTATAAATACTCCATTATCCCATCCTCTTTTCTTTGTTTGAGAAATTTTGCAACAGCTCAACTAAACTAATTAAAGCCAACCAAATCAATTCTACCAAACCTAATTACTTAAGCCATTCAATCCAAATACCCACCTAGCTTTAGCTAACTACAAATTACAGCAGCTTCTTTTGCTTCAGCAACCCAGCCCACATCATAAGGCTATTTAAAAGGTAGCAGCAAAGTAATCCTTAACAAGCCATTTTTTTCCAGCAATTAATCCACTGTCCAATGAGCTAGATATAGCAAGTAAAATGTGCATTTTGACTGGGTTATTGCTCCCAAAACGCTGTAGTTTTTAAAGGAAGGAAATAGGGCATTTTAATAGGAGATATGGGAACAGAGGGGTATTTAGGAGTTGTCATTTGGAAGAGAACCAACGGCTGCAAGGAGAGGGAAAAGAGTGAGTTTCTTGAAGATTCTGGGGCTTTCCACTTTGATCCCATGAGCCAGCTCACCACGCCACGTATATGTTTTACGATCTCACACAACTCCTTCATGATCTAACTTCAATGCTCCATATTTGCTTCAGAAGATTTTCTCTTCCTCCAATCACCAGCTCACGGCCAGCATAATTAGGGGCTGTTTGTTTGGACTTATCAGAGAAGGAGTTTTCTACTTCTCCAGAAGAATGACTTTTTTTTTAGGAGAAGTTGTTTTATATTTGGATGCAATAATTTAGAAGGGCTTTTGAAGTAGGATAAACAACTTTATAAATGAAGATTTCTCTCTCTTCTTATTTTTCTCCTTATCAGCAAAAGTTAAAAATTTTCACTTCTCCTATAAGGAGGTTTTCTCCATTTTCATTAACTTATCTGTTTTCTTAAGCCCAAACAAACAGGTATATTTTTATCCGAATGACTTATTTTTTGAAAATAAGTAATTTATGCTCAAAATAAGCCCAAACAAACAGGCTGTTAGAAGATAAGAAGGAAAGTTTCTTTCTTGTAGAATGGGAGTATATCATGGAGTGTGCATTCGCTTTTGTCTATAAATACTGAAGTAAGTAGTTGAAAAAGGAGGGGTTTTCATAACAAAAAAAATCTACAAAGAAACGAAGAGAAAATTTCAGAAAGAGAGAGTGAAAAAGCGTCTTAGGAAAGAAGAAAATCAAAGAAGAGGACCTTGGGAGAAGGAAAAATTTTCAAACAAGGAACAAGTGGCCTGCTTCATATTTCTTTAGGACGGCTAGGCTTTTAAAAGTTGATTGTTTTATTTAAACTCGTGGTTGTTGGGCAATGATCTATAATGGGTCCGAAGTTTTAATCCCAGGAACCCACAGACAGGGGGTAACTTGGTTTTCAACTGATCTTGAGAAAGGACCCATTAAGATCCTAATCAGTTTGTTTTATTAAGCATGTCGACGTTAGATTCTTTTTAAACATGTTGCTGCAGGTTTTTTTTTTTAGATATGTTGTTGCTACTTTTTTTTTTTTTAACATGCTGCTGGTGGTTTTATTTTAGACATGTTGTTGCTGCTATTTTTTTAACATGTTGCTGCTAGTTCTTTTTAAACATGTTGCTGCTAGTTGTGTATAGATACGCTACTGGTTTTTTTTTAAACATGTTGCTGCTGTTTTTTTTTTTTTTAGCATGTTGATGTCAGATTCTTTTTAAAATGTTGCTGCTAGTTTTTTTGGATATGTTTTTGCTGCTGTTTTTTTATATATGTTGTTACTGGTTGGTTTAGATAGCTGCTGGCTTTTTTAAAAAATATGTTGGTGCTGGTCTTTTAAACTTGTTGCTGTTGGTTTTTCTTATGAACATGTTGCTGTTGGTTTTTTATGTTGCTATTGTGAATATGTTGTTAGGATATTTCAATATATGTTGCTGATTGTTTCAAATATCATGCTGTTGGAATTTATTCTTTGTTGAGGAACTTACTCATTATCTTTTTGTGTCTAGACATGAAGTTGTTGGGTTTTTCTTTGTTTGCATTTAAGTTCATGAAATGGGTTAGTCTAAATTGCGGGGTATTTTGGGGTCTGGTATTAATTTGTGCGATACTGTTCTGATTGGTTTCTTGTATTTAAACATGGATTAATATGAACCAATTGGATTAAAGGGACCAATACAAAGCTGATGTGCTTTTTTATATCAAATATGACCTGATGATTTTTAAGATAATAAGTTCATCCTTTTATATTTTTGTACCCTAACTAAACTGGGCCTTAAGCACTTTGTGGATGAATGCTATTTGTTTTATTAACATGTGAAATTTGTTTGAATACACTATGTTTGTGTTTTTGGTTCTATTCCTGTTATACTTTAATTATGTTCTTTAGAGGTTTAAAGTATATTTAAAAATGTTTGTTCATCTCGTCAATTTTATTTTTGAAAATACAATTGGGTGTGGATATATTACTAAGAAGGAATAGTGGATCCCATTATTCATGGTCAGTTGAAATGTGGAATACCCCAAAGCTCATAGCCTCTACCCAAATAGGGATTTTTGAGTAGTTTATGTGTTATTAGGTAACTATTCATTTTCCCCATCATTATTATGTATTTATAATTTTATTTATTTTGTTTTTATCCCTCATTTTCCTCTTGTTGGGCATAAACCCACCCGATTTATTTTATTTTCAGTTTTTTTTTTATGTATACCTTAGGTAATATATTTTGGCTTTACCAAATAGAAGGCCAGGTGTCCAACGCACTTAGTTTCTTCCCCTAAAATAGGAACAATAATGGAAGTATGGTGCAGAACATGTTGGCTCCAAGGGCCTTTAGGCAAGGTGATGTTTTTGGGGCTCCAAAGGTCTTTGATAGATAAGGTTCTAGTGACCTTTTAATTGAGTAATATATGGGGCCTCAAGGTTTTTGAAAATAAGTTGGGTTTTGTAAAATTATGGACTTGAATTATGTTCAAACATGGTTACAAAGAATTTTCTATGGCATAATAACACTTTTTTTTTATAGCCTAATTGATTAAATGATCTTCAAAGAAGCCTAACCCCAAATTTCCTACAAAGAAATCCAAGCTTCATTTGATTTTCAAAAGTATTTGGATTCAAATAGTCTAAATTGAATTACCATTTCCAATTAAATTTTTGAAAAGATTTCAAGGTCACTTTGAAGCTTAAATTCTAAAGTATTGGAGTTCAAGGGCTCATTAACTAAAATATTTTAAAAGAATGAGTTTTAAAATAGGGTTTCAAAGGTCTACTCCCCAAATGGCTCTAAGGGCTTAATTATATATTTTCGAAGTGGGTTTCCAGAAAATTCAATACTCTTGTAGATTACTTTTCAAAAATTGTTTTTGACCAAAGAAAGTTTTAGTTTTGACATCAATATTTTTCAAAAATTACACTTGGCACCGATATTTTTTCGAAATAACATTTTAGCCTAAACATTTTTTGGAATTTCATTTGGGTCTTAAATATTTCTGAAATGTCAATTTTGCAATGTAATTTTTGGGGATTGGAATTCAACGTGGGTTAATAAATTTTTATCATTTTTGATTATTTTTAAACATTATATGGAGAATTGTTTTCTTATAGTGCCTTGTAGAAATTTATTTTTCTTATGGACCTAGTTTTTCATAAAAAATGTGAAAAATTATTTTTTCATATTATTTTAAGTTTTAAGTGAAAATTTATTTTTCTATACTGTTTTATTGCACCTGAAGGTTTATCCTCCCACACTGTCCTAACATCCAAAGATTTTGGGTAGAGATTTATTTTTTCACATTATCTTATCAAAATATTTTTGTTTTAGGATTGAGATTATATATCCACCCTAGGCAAACTAAAATCCTATTTGCCTTATGGTTAAGATCATATACCCGCTCTAGGCAAAACTAAATATTATTTGCCTTAGAGTTGAAATTATATATCCGCCCTAGGAAAAATCAAAATACTATCTGTCTTAGGGTTAAGATCATATATCCGTCTTAGGCACATCAAAACAAAATATTGAACTACATAAACCTTGATTCCCGTAGTGGTACATAGGCTCTTACACAGTAAGTCAGGTCTAGTCATTTTATCCAAAATATTATTCGCCTTATGGTTGAAATCATACATCTACCCTAGGTAAAACTAAAATACTTTCTGCATTAGGGTTGAGATTGTATATCCTTCTTAGGCACATCAAAACAAAATCAAAATAATAGAACTTGATCTCCATAGTGATATATAAGCTCTTATAAAGTAAGTCAGGTCTGGTTATTTTATTTTTCAATTGCTTCAGATTGCATTAACAAAAAAGGGGGAATTAAAATAATTAAAATAACATCAAAGTTAAGTACAAACAATCTAGGGTAGTCATCCTTGGGGATAGACATTGTGGAATGCCTAACACTTTTATCACTCATAATTAGACTCCCGACCATTTCCTTTGATTTCAAGGGCTGATTTTTAGGTTTTTTTAAAGGATTTCAACTATCCTCCTAATAAATTCGGGACGACTCTATTTTTTATAAAATCTTTGTGTTTTAACCATCCATTATGTTGTGACAGTTGGTGACTCTGCTGGTAATGTTAGATAGTCAAGCCCTTAATAAATTATTTATGTTTTGTATAAATTTGATGTTTTATACCCCTTCCCATTTTATAATAATTCTTTCTTTAATTGCTTTACCATATTGTACGTGTTTTTAACTATTATAGCAATTGTGTTTAACTGGTTTATTACATTTATGTATGTACTTGTTTACAGCTTTCCATAATAGCATGAACTTTTGGAACTCTAGGATAGATGACAATAACTGATATATTTTATATACACATTATGGTCGATGACTATAATTGCTTTCTCATTGTTTTGGGTTTTCTTTTTTGGAAAAATATATTAGGGCAAAGGTTTATATGCTCTTCACACACATTGTGCACCATACACAATCCTTTGTACACACTGAAGTCCTACAACCTAGTCTGTGAGAACCTCATATTAGAAACAGAGGTAGCGTAGTGATGCCTGTAGGATTTATTCTCCAAGGTATTTATGAAAGCCTCTATTCGGATTGTTAATTCGTTTTATCAGTTGACTACATATGGAGGCTTTGTCTACCTCTGTAATGGGGCTGAAAAGTCGAGATTCTTACTATTTTAGTAGGAGCAGTCTGTTCTAATGGTCATTCCATTAGGAACATAGACCCACCCTGAAATCGGTGCACTATTAATTGACCATAGGAGCCACCTTATAGCTAGAGCTTTGATTATATAGAATAAGGTCATCCTTACCCCAAGTCAACCCATATAGGATAATGAAAAGCGTGATTTTTCTTTCTTTTCTTCTTCTATCATCCTATTCTTTCTTTTGTATACCACATTGCATCCTTTTTTTAAGAGAAAAATCACAATCATAAAAAATATATAATAAAAAATAAATAAATAAATAAATAAAAATAAGAATAAAATGAAAAAAATCAAGAATAAAAAAAAAGACAAAAAGAAATTTTCATGATCGTACCTTGTTGTTTTCAAAAATGGCAATCCCTATTTTCTTGCTTTATCATTCCTTTCTCTCGTTATACTCAATCCATTAAATTGTTAAAAAAAATCAAAAATTGAAAAAGAAAAGATTGTTTTATTTATATAACCTCACCTTGCTGTTAAAAAATGGTATTTCCTATCTTTTCTTTGCCATGCATTTCTCTCTTTGTACCTACTTCATTGCATTGTTAAATAAATAAATAATAATAATAATAATAAAGATTTTTTTTTATTTTGTGGGATCACCTTGCATAGCTTTCGAGCATGACATTTTCATTACTATTTTACGGTTTTGTATCAATGTCCTTAAAATCTTGATAAAAAGATTGGCATTAAGGATAGACTCAAATTTTTCTTTCTTTCACCTGAATTGAGTGCACCATTTTTCCAAATCAACAATGCCGATGTGAGGGTTTTATACCTCCTTGGGGTATGGTTAACTATGTTCCTCTTTGTAATATATTGTATTCTCAATAGGAACATAAGACATGATGAAATTCTTAATATCAATTCTCGCAGATCAAAGAAAATGATTCAATGACATACACTAAACCACTAATGATAAATTTCATGTTAAAAAAAAGTAGATTTGTTTTAATAAAAAATATAATAACAAGGTCATACCATTGCACTTGCAAAGAGGACTTTGATCAAGGATTCGTAATCTCTCTAAAGGATAAAAATAATATCCAGATCCATGTCAACTGAGCCATCAAACACTGGGAATATGCAAAGGTTAGAAGGTTGCATGGACCAGTTGCAAGAATAATTTTCTAAACTATAGAATGTGATGATTAATAGTATAAAGAGTAAGGAGGTGGTCCAATCGCTGCAAAGGTCTCTCAATTTTGGCCAGACTTTGAAGGACCCAAATGTAAATATTGTTATCCCTTCTCTATAGCAAGTTGTTCATTTTTCTGGTAACGAGGAGCATACAATGGTTAGCACATTAGGCATGCATGCCCATGATCATATGTTTGTCATTCCTTCCCTGAGACTTGAGGAAACTAAGAAAGAGAATAATGTCTTAGAGCAAGTACTTATACTAGATGAGAAGTTGCGAACCCTTCAAGGGATGGGTTCTTATGGAGCTATCAGTGCAAAAGAGTTAAGGTTTACTCCTAACAATAATATCTCGAAGGACTTCAAAGTCCCCAAATTTGAGCAATATAATGGGAACCCCAACCCTCAATTCAATTTAAGAGCTTATTGCACTAAGATGGCAATAACGGGGGATGATGAGAAGCTCCTACGGAACTTCTTTCATAAGAGCCTCACTAGATAAGTGCTGAAATGGTATATGATGCTAGACCATTATAGGGTTAGGAGGGAAGACATGACGAATGCTTTTCTTAAGCTTTTTTGCTTTAATCTTAATACCACCCCAACAAGGGAGCCATTATAGGTGATGCAATAGGAGGAAAATGAAGCCTTTTTAGAGCATGTCCAGAGGTGACAGAAAGTAGCCGATGATGTTCAACCTCCTTTGACAAGATTTGAGGTTTGTTCATATTTCTTGGGGACTCTGGAAACCCTTTACGTTAGTTTACTGGTGAGAAATGCCTATAATGACTTTTCTGACCTCATCAATGCTAGGGAAAGAATTAAAATATTGATAAAAGCTGAAAAGATGCTAGTTGGAAATGATGAGCCCACAAGACAAGGGCAAAAGAAGACCTCATTTCAAGAAAAAGAGGCAGACGTAGGTTATATACAGGTATCAACACAATGGTAAAACCTTTATCCAACCATTCACAAAATAGGTTAGTCAAGACTATTGAGCCATTCCCTAAATTCCAAATATCAAACAATGACGTTTACCAAAAATTGTTGAATGGTGGCATTATAAGCCCAATACCGATCGAGCCATGACAACTGCCCTACCCTTCATGGTATGACCCCAATGCACATTTATCTACCACTTTGGTGTAGAAGGCCATCCAATAGAGAGAAGTAGGCCATTCCAAAGAAAAGTTATGAAATTATTCAAGCAAGGAGTCATTGAGTTGGACTGTAATGGCTTGAATATTAATACTGGTCCCTCGCTCATCCGTAAAGGAGTTGACCTTGCAAATATTTAAGAAGAAGATGAGAAATAAGATTGTTGGACTGGATCAAGAGGATCAGCTTCTTGGTAGTTGTAATATAGGGCTGATTCACAATGTTTACACTTTTGAGTATTGTCAGTTTATGCCATAACTCACTTGGCCGAGGACCAAGACCATTTAAATTTTGTTAAAGATGGACTTTATTTGTCTTCTAAGTTCACTTATTTAGGGAAATTTCTACTCATTTGAGATTTTCTCAACATCAAGAGATTCTTTAACATTTGCACTTTGATTCTCATATTAGAATGGATATGGGCATTTGTGACCTTGAAGGAGAGAATAATGAAATAGTGAAAATATGAAAATATTTGAGAAAGGAATAAGTCCCCACAATAGGGAAACATGAAAAATAAATAGGAGAAAAATATTAGGATCTTGAGTAGTTCGAAAGGTTAGAAAAGTGAGAATGTGAAAAAGATAACAAAGCTAGTGAATTCTGACTTAGTCGAAAAGGAAATAGAAAAAAGTATATGAAAAGAGAAAAAGACAATGCGTCTACTTAGAAAAAATGATGAAGAATGGAATAAAAAAGGAAAAGAGAAGCTTGCTAGGTCAAAAACCCAAAATAGTGCCCTAGGCAAAATTTAAGACATTAGTTTCAAAAGGACCCACAATAAAAAGAAAACGGGTAATCAAGAGTTTCAAATTGGAACAATAATATGAAATGCTACAGTTGGGCAATTTTTTTCTATATGATATCACTATCGTCAACCTTATGTTCTTGTTGTTAAAAGATATAGAATGCATATCACTTGCAATATGAGAATCAATGCCAGCAAATGCTAGATAACTTAAATCGAGACAAATTTTTGTTGTCCCTATTGTTTGGTTTTTCTATCATTTGCTTCAATAAAAGAAATTTGTTCATCTAACAAATTTCAGGGGTCTTATGATCTCATTCTTTTTATGCCACTTCCTTTAACTTGTTTGTACAACCGATTTTAAGGGTCTTGCGATCCTTTTGATTTTCTACTAACTTCCTTCTCAATAATCAAACTGAAGTAACATTGCGTTGTCTTTGAGTTTCAATTTTCTATCATTTGTACAAGGGCTTTATGATCCCTTACTTCACTAAAAGAAGTTTATTCATCTAATAGAATTCATCTATAATATATTCATTGGATAAGGTTTGAGTGGATTGATATAAAGGCTGAATTCAATATTACTCCTTAATGTTCATTGTTAATTAATTTTTGCATTATAGAAGTAAAAAACAACCCACTTAACACGATCTGAACTTGTATCAAGCCATCTTGAAAGAATGATTCATCAAAAATAGAAAATAAAGAAATAAAAAATAAAATAAAAAGAAAGAAAAATGCACATTAAGTTGAAAACTTAAAAGGATAGCTTAGGCAAAAATTAAGGAGCCCGCCATGTTGAAAACTTGAAAAGCAGCTTAAGTAAAAATTAGGGCATCAAATTAAAAAATTCATAACTGAAGAATTTGGATGATCAAGCAAGGACAATAGATTGGGACAATAATGTGAAAAAATTCATACTAGGGTAAATTTTCAAGGAAATTTTGCTATAAATGACAGTCTGCATATATTGAGAGGTATAATGTACATATTGCTTTCAGTGAAAATCAAGGATTGCATATATTAAAAAGCTTAAACTGGGATAACATTTCGGTATCACCTTCTTTTGTTAGTCAGTGAAGCTAAAAAAGCTTACTTGACTCAATCTAGTAAAATCAAGGATTGCATATATTGAAAAGCTTAAACTGGGGTAACATCTCGATATCACCTTCTTTTGTTAGTTAGTGAAGCTAAAAAAGCTTACTTGACTCAGTCTAGGTCGGCATCAAAATATTGCCAAAGACTAAGGCTTAATGCTTATTTTGTAAAATAACATGTCATAAAGAGAAAGTCATTTCTTTGGACCAATTGAACAGAAGGTTCCATAAAAAGAATGAAGAACTAATTCTAGAAAGAAAGAACGGTTTGGCCAAGCTTTCCTTGGAAATGCAATGTGCATTTCAAAATATTTGACCTTTTTTTTCAAATTTTAATTAGCTTCATGTGTCAGTTGGCCTTTGCCAATTTTTTGAAATTTTAATTAGCTTCATGTTTTCTTAGAAATACAAAGCATGTTATACAAAAATAAAATTGTTATTTAAAAGATAGTTTGGTGATATGTTATTCTTATTACATTCTATACTGGTTTCAAATTCACCTAGTATGTTGATTTATTTCATATCGCATATTCATTCGGCTTAATGTGTTCATTCCTTGCTGAATTCTCATCTATCTGGCTTCATGTGTTAATTCTTTGCTAGATTTCAAATATCCTTTCGGCTTCATGTGTTCATTCCTTGCCTGAATTCTCATATGCCTAGCTTCATGTGTTCATTCTTTGTTGAATCCTCATTTGTCTGGCTTCATGTGTTCATTTCTTGTCGAATCCTTATCTGTCTAGCTTCATGTATTCATTCCTTACCAGATTTCAAATATTCATTCGGCTTCATGTGTTCATTCCTAGCCAAATCCTCATCTGTCTTGGCTATATGTGTTAATTCCTTGCCAAATTTCAAATAACATATTCTCTCCTAGCTTCATGTGACTTTTACCCTTGTTGGGTTTGAATTTCAAATACCATATTGTCTCCTGGCTTCATGTGGCTCTCACCCTTGTTGGGTTTGAATTTCTAATACCATATTCTCTCCTAACTTCATGTAGCACATCGCCCTTGCTGGATTTGAATTTCTAATACCATATTTTTTCTCAGCCCTGCTGGGTTTGAATTTCCTTTACTATGTTTGAAATTTCTCAACTTAAATGTCTTCCCTTACTAGGTTTTTCAAAAAAAAAAAAAGATAAAACAAAAAAAAATAATAATAATATTATTATTATTATTACCTAGCATAGAGGTTTGTCCCTTGCCCAGTTAGAAATTACCCTGCTTAAAGGTTTGTCCCTTACCCGGTTACAAATTACCTGATAGTATAGGTTTGTCCTTTGCCATAATAATAATAATAAAAAAAAAACTCTCTTAACTCGAATGTTTTCAGTGCTATACTTCTCCTTTGGACAAAATTTGTGTTTTCTATCATTACTTATTCTCCATAGAAAAATCTAAAAAATCTAATTTTTCATTTTTTCCCTATTAAGATGCAAGTAACGAGGAACAAGTATAAACATCTGATTTTATTTAGGTAATTTAAAAATTTAGAAAAATAAAAAATACATAAAATTAAGAAAATATGAAAATTAGGGAAAAGTGGCAATATTGACAAAAAAACATAGATATTGAGAAAATAATCAAAATAGAAAAGTTGAAAAGAACAAAAAAAATATTAAAAGAAAAATGAAGTAAATAAAAAGAAGGAAAATAACACATTATAAAAATACGCCATTAGCCCATCCCCTTTTCTTTCTCTGACAATTTTCGCTACAGCTCAACTCATTAAAGCCAAGCAAATCCATTCTACCAAGCCCAACGCCATTCAACCCAAATACCCACCTAATATCAGCCCACAACAAATTGTAGCAGCTTCCTTTGCTTCAGCAACCCATCCTACATCATAAACCCGTTTAAAAGGCAGCGGCAAAGTAATTCTTAACAAGCCAATTTTGTCCAGCAATTAATCCACCGTCCAATGAGCTAGATACAGTAAGTAAAACGTGCATTTTGACTAGATTATTGCTCCCAAAATGCTACAGTTTTTAAAGGAAGGAAATAGGGCATTTGTGAGGCCATTTTAAAAGGAAATGTCATAGTAAATAGAGGGGTATTCAGGAGCTGTCATTTGGAAGGGAACTAGTGGCTATAAGGAGGGGGAAAAGAGTGAGTTTCTTGAAGATTCTCGGGCCTTCCACTTCGATCCCATGAGCCAGCTCACCACGCCACATTTATGTTTTACGATCTCATGCAACTCCTTGTCGATCCATACTTCAAAGCTCCGAATTTACTTCAAAAGATTTTCTCTTCCTCCAACCACTAGCTCATGGCCAGCATAGTTAGAATATAAGAAGGAGAGTTTCTTTCGGGTAGAATGGGAGTAGATCATGGAGTGTGCATTCATTTTTCTCTATACATTCCGAAGGAAGTGGGTTGAAAAATGTGGATTTTCATAACAAAAAAATGTCGAGAGAAAAGAAGAGAAAATTTCAGAAAGAGAGAGTGAAAAAGCGTCTTTGGAAAGAAGAAAATCAAAGAAGAAAATGACCTTGGGACAAGGAAAATTTTTCAAACAATGAACAAGTGGCCTAGTTCATATTTCTTCAGGACAATAAGGCTTTTAAAAGTTGATTGTTTTACTTAAATTTGTGGTTGTTGGGCAATAATCACAGTGGGTCCTGGGGTTTAATCCCAAGAATCCACAGACAGAGGGGGTAACTTGGTTTTCAACTGATCTTGAGAAAGGACCCATTAAGATCCTAATCAGTTTGTTTTATTAAGCATGTTGATGTCAGATTATTTTTTAAACATGTTGCCGCTGGTTTTTTTAGATATGTTGTTGCTGCCTTTTTTTATAACATGTTGTTCCTGATTTTTTTTAAGCATGTTGCTGCTAATTGTGTTTAGATATGCTACTGGTTTTTTTTTAAACATGTTGCTGCAGGTTTTTCTTTTAGATATGTTGTTGCTGCTATTTTTTTTTAAATATGTTGCTGTTGTTTTTTTTTAAACATGTTGCTTCTGGTTTTTTTTTTAGATATGTTGTTCTTGCTATTTTTTTAAATATGTTGCTGCTGGTTTTTTTTAAACATGTTGCTGTTGTTTTTTATCAGCATGTTGATGCCAGATTCTTTTTAACATGTTGCTGGTGGTTTTTTTTAGATATTTTGTTGCTGCTGTTTTTTAAATATGTTGCTGCTGGTTGTGTTTAGACAGGCTGGTAGTTTTTTCTTTTAAATATGTTGCTGCTGATCTTATGAACATGTTGCTGTTGGTTTTTTATGTTGCTATTGTGAATATGTTGTTAGGATATTTCAATATATGATGCTGAGCATTTCGAATATCTTGCAGTTGGAGTTTATTCTTTGTGGGTTTAGCCAGGTGTGTTGAGGAAGTTGCTCATTATCTTTTTGTGTTTAAACATGAAGTTGTTGGTTTTTTTCTTTTTTGCATTTAAGTTCATGAAATGGGTTAGTCTAATTTGCGAGTTATTTTGGGGTCTGGTACCAACTTGTGCAATATTGTTCTGATTGGTTTCTTGTATTTAAACTTTGATTAATATGAACCAATTGGATTAATGGGACCAATACAAAGCTGATGTTTTTTTTTTATATCAAATATAACCTGATGATTTTTAAGATAATATGTGACATTCTTTTATGTTTTTATAGCCAAACTGAACTGAGCCTTAAGCATTATGTGAATGAATGCTTTTTGCTTTAGTAACATGAGAAATTTGTTTGAATACACTATGTTTGAGTGTGTGGTTCTATTCCTGTTATACTTTAATCATGTTGTTTAGAGGTTTAAAGCATATTTGAAAATGTTTGTTCAGCTTGTCAATTTTATTTCTGAAAATACAATTGGGTGTGGATATATTACTAAGAAGGAATAGTGGATCCCATTATTCATGGTCAGCTGAAATGTGAAACACCCCAAAGATGAGAACCCTATACTCAAATCGGGATTTTTGAGTAGTTTGTGTTATTAGGTAACAATTCATTTTCTTGATCATTATTTTGTATTTATAATGTTATTTATTTTGTTTTTATCCCCCATTTCTCTCTTGTTGGGCATAAGCCCACCCCATTTATTTTACTTTCAGTTTTTTTTATATAAACCTTAGGTAATTTATTTTGGCTTTACTAAATAGAAGGTTAGGTGTCCAACGCACTCAGTTTATTCCCCCAAAATAGGAACAATAATGAAAGTATGGTGCAGAACATGTTGGCTCCAAGGGCCTTTAGGCAAGGACTTTTTTGGGGCTTCAAGGGTCTTTGATAGATAAGGTTCGAGTGACCTTTTAATTGAGTAATATACGGGGCTTAAAAGATTTTTTCTAATAAGTTGGGTTTTGTAAAATTAAAGACTTGAATTATGTTCAAACATGGTTACAAAGAATTTTCTATGACCCAAAGATAGCTGTCCAGATTAACAGAATTATTAATTACTCAATTCATCTCTTAATTGTAGCAAAAAGGGAATGAACTAGATTGTACCCTAAAGATCATCAAGTTAGAGAATGGGGATATATTTAGGCTTCAATGTATGAAAAATAATATTTAAATTGAAGGTAAAATGCACTTAAAAAGGTAATCATTCCAAGGAAAACACTTCTTTTGGTTAAATTTTCATTGACTATTAACCATGCAATTAATCACAATTAACCCCCTAACCTAGGGTTATCTGGAATGCTAGCAATAATCCTTGAATCTTTTACTAGATGATCACCTGGAATTCAACAAACAAGACTAGAGAAGATCAAACAACTACATAATCAAACACTAGCAAGCTTACTTAGGCTCAAGGATTCGATTAGTCAAGCAATTTATCAAACACCTTTGATGTAATCAGTTAACCCTCATCTCTTATGTGATAAACAATGATCAACCAACCAAAATATATAACAATCAAATATGAATATACTCAAGATCACAGATTACACGAATTCATGTCAACTATCCATATTAACATACACCCATGCAAGTGAGATCAAGAACAAAAGATAGAGAGAAAGTTAATTGCAATTAATAAGAATTTAAGAACAAGGACTCAAACGAAACCAAAAAGAAGGTGAAATCCCTGAATTGATCTAAGAAATTAGCCAAAACACTCCACCCGCCATTAACCCACCATAATTAAGAGGTAAACTTAAAACCCAGATTTGGCCACCAAAATGACGTAGTTTCACTAAGTGATCTTCATAAGACTTTTGGTTAGATGCTAATGTATTAAAGGAGTTGGTCTAGGCCCATTTTGGCTTCTAATCTTCTAGATATGGGCAATTTATTGGACTCGAGTCCAGTGATCTAGGGCAACTAACTAACTTCTGCTTCAAGGACTAATTCGACTATCCAAACATACAAATCAAACCATGGACTCTTCATGGAAGTTGTAGGACTATGTCTTAGCTTTTCTACAAAACAAGGATCAGCTCAATTAGATGTCTAGAATAAAAGATATACCCAAAATACAAAAACAATATAAATATTTCCATTTCTATTGGAATAAACAATTTATTCCCAAATGACCCAAACTTCACATAACATGATTAAAATCATACATTTAAGCATCAAAGAGTCTTCAACCACTAAATATGAGGGCAAATATATGCATAAAAATCATTGTTATCACCCAATTAATCAAAAAATTTTCTATGGCATAATTAAACTTTTGTTTTTCTAAAGCCCAATAGATTAAATTATCTTCAAAGAAGCCTATCCCCCAAATTTCCTAAAAAAAAAAAAAACCAAGTTTCGTTTGATTTTCAAAAGTATTTGGGTTCAAATAGTCTAAATTGAATTATCATTTCCAATTAAATAATTTTTGATAAGATTTCAAGGACCCGAGTCACTTTGAAGCTTAAATTCTAAAGCATTGGAGTTCAATGGCTCATTAACTAAAATATTTTAAAAGAATGAAAGTTTTAAATAGGGTTTCAAAGGCCCAATACTCTCCAAATGTCTCCGAGGGCTTAATTACATATTTTTAAAGTGGGATTCAAGAAAATTCAATACTTCTATAGATTATTTTTCAAAAATTGCATTTTTGACCCAAGAAAGTTTCAGTTTTGACCCCAAAAATTTTCAAATATTACATTTGGCACTGATACTTTGAAAATTAACATTTTAGCCCCAACACTTTTTTGGAATTTCATTTGGGCCCCAAATGTTTTAGAAATGTCAATTTTTCCATGTAATTTTTAGGGAATGGAATTCAACCTATGTTAATAAATTTCTATCATTTTTTACTCTTCTTAAACATAATATGGAGAATTGTTCTCCTATAGTGTCTTAGTCTTATGTGAAAATCTATTTTCCTTATTGGTCTAATTCTTCATAAACAATATGTGAAAAATTATTTTATCATGTTGTTTTAAGTTTTATATGAAGATTTATTCTTCTATACTATCTTATTTTATCCATAAGCTTTGTGTGAATGTTTATCCTCCCACATTGTCCTAACCTCTAAATATCTTGAGTTGAGAATTATTCTCTTACATTATCTTATTAGATTACTTTTGTCTTAGGGTTGAAATTATATATCAGCCTTGGGCAAACCAAAATACTATCTGCCTTAGGGTTGAGATCATATATCCTCCCTAGGAAAAACCAAAATACTATTTGCCTTAAGGTTGAAATCATATATCCGCCCTAGGCAAAACCAAAATACTATCTACCTTATGGTTAAAATCATATATCCATCCTAGGTAAAACTAAAATACTTTCAGCCTTAGGGTTGAGATCTTATATCCTCCCTAGGCATATGAAAACAAAATTTTGAACTACGTGGACCTTGATCCCATAGGGGTACATAGTAAGTCAGGTGTAACTCTTTTATCTTTCATTTGCTTCATATCACATTAATAAAAAGGGGTACTCAAAATAATTAAAATAACATCAAAGTTAAGAGTAAGCAATCAAAGGTAGCCATCCTTCTAATTAATTGGTGGTGACTCTATTTTTTCATAAAGTCTCCATGTTTTAACCATCCGTCATGTTGTGATAGGAAGTGTTATCGTGTATTGTATGACTTGGAGCCATGCAAGGAACGGATGCAATGGGAGTGTTTCACGTTAGAGTATTACGGCATCCCTAGCCCTCACATGATTTGCGTCATGGTTTATGGGGACCTTGACCATGTGCCTCTTTCCATAGTATACAGTAAGTGAAAGAAGGACGCAAAATTATGTAAACTTCATACCTTGGAATACAGTGGCGAGCCCTTGAATGATAATAATGCCTAAGTGGAAAATTTAAGAATGGCTTCCCTTGCACACAGCCTTAGATGGTTGAGCTACATTTCTTTGATAGCAAGGATGTTTTTGAGTCCACTAAACCAAAAGGTCCATAAACTAATTGCTGAGGTGGAACAAGCATGTAGAGTTAGAACCTCAGCTAAGGGGGTTTTGGATAGTGATATCTGAGATCTGGCCATGGTGCGGTCAAAAGGCAAGCCTACAGGATAGAGAAGTGAGGTAAGTTGAGTATGACAATGTTGGATGTACAATAAATCTAGTCACAACCACTCCACTTATTCGCTGGCTTTGTTTGAGAAATTAACTGGAATGTCTCCGACCAATATGTCCTAGGTTAGTATGCCTTCTTAGTCACATTTAGTTATTGATTCATATGTTTGAATATACAAGTGAAATTACTCTCCGTTGAAGTATGATGCAAGATACTGATGAATTGCATCGCAATCTCGTGTTGATCTAATTTGAGAATTTGGCAAGGTTACACTGAAATGCCTTTATTACGCCTCTATGAACAAGTGAAACAAGGTTACACTTGTTTCTTTTCAATTTGCAGCTATCAAAAAAGCTCCTAATGAATTCAAAATTTCATGCTTAAAGGTTATTGTCATTTTTTACCTCCTTTACCACTTGTCCATTTCAATCCTTCCAAGCATAGCCTAAGTTTTAACGTTTGGGGCCTCATGGTATAAACTAGAAGATTATCATATATTTTGTTGGCGTATATTCATACTACTTTGTTATGATAAATTTTGCTAACAAATCCAGGTGATATAATGGAAAAATTATTGATCAAGGGGACATGTAAACAATCAGATGACCTACAATACACCACCAAGTGCACAAGTTGGTAGCACTATAGTTAACTCAAGTGAAAATGACAATTCCAAGTGGTTTGCTAACTTTGGGGCAACAAATCACATCACCAATGATCTAATCACTTTCATTTTTTGGTTTGAATACTATGGCACCAATCAAATACTAATGGGATATGGTAATGTTTTAAATATTGTACATGTTAGTTTCTCTTAATATGCATATACTAATAGTGGCCACCTTCTTTATAGTAGTCGATATTGTTGCATGCTCCACTAATCACCATATACCTCCTATCAGTTTCAAATTTATGTAGTGGTAATGGTGTCTTTTTTCAATATAACGCAATCAATGCTACTTTGTTAAGGACCAAACTAATAGGCACACTCTTATTCAAGGAACACTTAGTAATGAATTCTACTACATTGATATTAGCAAGGTACAGAAAGGGTCTAGATCCTACCTAGTTAGTGGTTCACCTATATATCCGCAAGTTTCATCTGATGTTGTTTCTAATTAAGAAGTTTAGCTCACTCCCATATAAGTGGGGTACAAGAGACTAGTCCATCCCTCAGCTATTATGATTAAACAAGTGTTAGTCTTGTAATTTGTCATTTCCTTTAAATAAAGAATTGGCAAGTCTTTGTGTAGGTTGCTATATAAGTTGTAGTTGTTAATCTTGTAATTACCAAGCATTAGTCTTGTAATTTGCCCATTCCCTTTTCTACTTCAAACACAACTGCCATTAAGTTGTTAATTTAATTTGTTTGTTTGTTAGACTAAGAGATAGTGTTTTTATCAGTTGTCAAGAGTTGTATTCATTATATTCGTCTGATCAATAACATCAGTTGACAAACTCTTCTTGCATTCTCTCTGTTCTTTCCTCTCTCTTCTTCACTGCTTCTCATTTATTCTACAAATACTAGTATACGAGCAAAAGGGATCATATCCTCCGAAGCATACAATGCTGTCCAAAATAAAATGACAAACATTCCCAATAAAACATTATGAAAATATTTCCTGGGATGCTCAAAATAAAAGCAGACAAAAATAAAGCAAAGGCCAGAGTTAACAAAAGTTAAGCACAAAGGAAACGCACAACAATAATGCAAACACACAAAACCATGAACCAAGCCAACAACGGTATATTTGGTACATCCTTAGATGTCATAATATAGCCAAAATAAATAACAATTAATCTATATTAATTAGAGGATGAATTGGTGTCATCCAACGAATCTCTAAGGGCACCCTTGCTCCCACGCACATCGTCCACATCCACCGGTTTACCAATCCTATTTTCTTTGAGAAGCTCAACTGACGATATGGAAAATTAGGGGCAGCAGCCCTAACTTGCTAAACACATTGATTAAAGTCATTTGTAAAAACACTAAACTCATTCCGAGCAATATTCTCTTTTGCCGGCTAGAGCACATGGGTCTTGTACTTGCAATCTTTCTTCCAATGGAGATCCTTCAAATGAATGACCTCCTCCCATTCGTGGGTCATACTTATGCAAGTACTTTAAGAAGCCAACATCTCGTTCTTAGAGTAGTTGATATCCTCCTTCAGATGCACAACCTCATCTTCAAGCTCCTTGACCCAATTTGAAACTTGCCCTCTAGATCCTGAACCTCTTTTCCATTAGCTAATGCAACATTAGATGACTCCATATCTGCCTCATGGTCCTTCTCAAGCACATCTTTCTTCTGGTGAGCATGGCCTATCAAAAAACATTCATATGAAAATGATAAATCAGTCAAACAAAATTGACCAAAATGAAGCATCAAATAGATGAGACACCACAGCAAAAACCAAAGATTACTCCAACGGTCATATTATGAATTGACAAGGCATTGGTTGATTGACAATGACATAGAGTAGTAAGTGAAAGTTATTAATGAAATTCTATGTTCGATGTATCAAACCCATTATTTTTTTATACCAAATTTACTATGTACTGGATTATCTCTTTTTTCTTATCTCCCAGCGTGTGTTTGCTCCATGTTCTTTTCTAAATTGTAATAATCACTTTAGCCAACGCACTTTTTAGATTTTGATTCCTTAGTTAATAACTTTTTCATCTTAGAATTGGATTAAACAAAGATTGAGACAAAATGAATTTCTTTTCAGTGTAGAACAAAACAACAAAACAAAAAGGTTGTTTCCTCGTCAACACATTTAATGCTGCCATGGCAATAACACATAAGAATAGCTAAGAATGGTCTTAATGCATATTTGATGCACTCAACAATGTAATGAAGATAAAATGGAATTTAATTAATCTGAATCACACTAACAGTAGGATACAAGTACCACAATAGAAGAATCTAGTATCTTACTTAGTTCAATGACCTAAACTCTCATTTTCTCTCTGATATGGGGAAACCTATTTTTCTAACAAAAGTCAATCAAATCCCTAAGGAGCTCTAGCTCCAATACTTAAACAAATATAAACTAAAAGCTAACTCAAAGTACAAGTGAACAACACGATAAAAAACTAGTCAACCAACTAAACAATAGAAAGCTAACAAACATAAAGCAATAATAGTAAAGACATAAAACACAACTAACCAAATACGAGTATCCATTTGAATCAATATCATTGTTTCTAAAATCAACAAATTTCAAAGTAACAAACCAAGTGCACAATTATCCAATCCAGTACAATAAACAAACAAAATAAGGCCATAACAGCCATAAAAAATGGTCAAACAAATTAGCCTAACGTCCTTTCTCGAGTTAGTTCCATTTGAGCTTCCAACGAGTCCCTCTCAAACACCCAGGTGTCACACACACCTTCAAGCTTAGCCTCCATCCAACTAGTCATCTCTTCCAACTCTCCAATTTGAACTTGCGCCTCCCTCTCAAAAGCCCAGACTTTCTTCTCCAGCGCACAAGTGTGCATCTCTCTATCACGTGATGCCTCACCCCATCTTTCGGCTTCCCTAACCAAAGTGCACTCCCCACCTAATGTAGTAGCTTCCTCTTTAAACTTGGCAAGATCAGATTGAGCCTGTTTAACCTCTTTTTGCCTACGCTGACTACCCTCTATTAGCTTCTTTATATCTTTTTGTAGTTCTCCAAGAAGGAGATATATTGAACAAAACCCAAAAGTAGGTATCTCACCTTACCTACATAGTTTGTGGATTAAAGTCTCTTTTTACCAGTAGGCAGAGTAAAAAACTGGTCCATGCGATGGTCAGGATGAAATCGGGAGCTCCAGAGAGAATTGCCTGGATTCCTCTCCTCGACACTAACCTTGCCTAAGAATATCTCATTATGATCTTATGCCAAAACAATAATTCCCATGGTGGAGCACTCACCTGCATGATGATGATCCCCCATCGCAGTTGGAGAGTCTCTTCAGGGTTTCTTATTGCTAACTTCCCGTTTCCCCTTATCCATCGTGGCAATCCCTTAAAAAATTAAAATAAAAAAATTAGACTATTAGAGTGTAAAGTTTTGATTTATCAATGAGAATACAATTTTGTCACTATATACCCATGATTAGCCAATGCCAACATTGGTCAAAAGAAAAGAAACAAGGAAAATCCTTGCAAGAAAAACATACACCAAAGACAAAAATGCAAAGCAACAGCAATAGAAAACAAATAGTCAATGGAAGGCAACAAATAAACCTACAGGAAATGTCCAAAGAAAAGAATCACCCCATCAGCAAATGACATTTATAGCAAAAAATAAGATCATCACATGCATAGAAGACAGGTTACAATTATTAACCTGATACAAGAAAGCCATACAACACACCTATACTAAGATGAAGCCAAAGCACCACACCCCCGAGAAATGGAAACATCATGACTGATAGAACAATGGGTACCATCAACACCACCCTCACAAAAAATTAAAAGGGCTAATTTTTATATCCATATCCTAGGGCCCAGTATACGACCAAACTATAATCAGCCCAAACTCCAAACTACCCATAAAACTAACCAATAAATAGCATAGTACAGGAGCATCGCACTACCCGACCCATAGCAAACCATTCACTTGCAAGACCATGTTGGATCTAGTTGTTTATCCTAAGTATTTACTGTACAAGCATGGGTTTTAAAGTTTTTAAACATTTAAGCTTGCAAATATGCAGAAACAAAACACATAGGCAAATAATTCACGGCTAGTAAGAGAAGTAAAATATATAAGAATTTTACATACCTCTTGTAGTTACTTTAATCTCGTAATTCACTTCACAACCAAGCACATTGACTGCCTATTCTTTGAGATGTACCAATCCATGGAACTTACAGTGAATAGGCTTAGTGATTGGAATAAACAAAAGAATAAAGAAAATAATTGATAGCTTTCCAAGTAAATTTGAAAGTCTTCCCCTTTGTTCCTCTCAGTTTGGCATGAGGAACTCTATAATGGCACACCGAACAATTTACTTTTTCTGTTTCCCAAATATTCACGTGTATGGCTACAAGAGAGAAAGGTTGCATATATATAGTATGCTAATCATAAGTTATGTGAAAGCATTTGAGTGCAATTTAAAAATTCATCATTAACCATTAGGAATTCACATGCCTACTAATGGGGAATATTAGATAATTAAATTATCTAATGATTTATCAATTAATAATCAAATTATTAATTTTGATAATAACATTTCTTTTAACAATTAAATAAAACATGTGCAGTTTTCTAATTAGTCATACTTGAATTAAAAATTCAAATAAATGAATTTTGCTTAATTAAATCCCATTGACTTAATTAGTTTTAGTGAATATAGGTTACTTAAGAAATTAAACTATTTTAATTTCTAAAATTTATTCACGTAGATAATTAGGGTAATTAAGAGCGAATATTAAACCATGTCAAAAACCAATTTCTCTCATTTGGCCGTACACCTATCCATCACACGAGAAGAAGGTTGTTTCATAAGTTTGAAAAATTCAAACTTTGCCACATCATTAGAATAAATAAATAATTAAATTAATTTTATCCTAATAAAATGCTAAAGCCAAATTTTCTAATTAAATGGGAATTTATTTTAATTTTAATTAACTTCTTCAAATTAATTATTTGAACAATTCAAATATTAATTTAAAGTATTTAAACTAAAAATAATTACTATGATAAAGGTTGTTTAAATTGAGACAATACTTATCTTAATTAAGACAAACTTTTGTCTTAAAATTTCATTGTCTAATTAAAACAACATTTTCTTAATTTAGACAACTAATGTAAAAATTATTTTTATCTCTGTAGTGACAAAAATGTTTCTCACATTATTTTTATCACTAAATTAAGACAACTCTTGTCTTAATAAAATATTAGCTGAAATGCTATTAATTTAACTTCATCTTGAACTTATTCCAACTTAGTGTGGATTGAATTTTCTAAAGTTAGGCGGAGAATGTGTTTGGACATAAGAATTTTAAGCTCTAATATATTTGAGATTATTTTAATATTATTAAAATAATATAATTTTATTAAGCATGGAGTCATTTTACAAAAAACTCATGATTGCGCTCTTGATAATTTTTAAAATTATGAAAAGTCAATATTGAACATTGATTTGCCCAATTCAAAACCTAATATTTGTGAACCCTTGTATTCATCATGGATGAATATTTGATTTTTTATTTATACAGTTATTAGATTCGTCGAACGTGAAGATTAAAACATGAGATATCCAACGGCCAGGACTTCTAATATCATATATACTACAAGAGGTAGCATATCAAACACCCTGTAATCATTCCGCTCAACGCATCTGACTATTGTTGGAAATACCAAGCGTTGTTTAATATGATATATATTTTTTCTTTTTACGGGCAATGGCCATGTGTATGAGATATTGAATACCATACTAGCGTTGATGGAGTTCAAAGATTTAGATTCTACGTGGATGATAAACTGTAAACATGTATAATGGGATTGACATGTACAAGAGATTAGAGATTGATGGCTTATATACCAAAAATTAAAATATAATCGACTATGATCAAATCAATTGAATAATAATCTACTTTGAAGATCCACATACAAATGAAGTAAATCTATACATAAGACTACATCAACTCAATCCAATTCTAGTCACAATTCAAAGTTCCATTGCAACCAAACCAGTCCCACAATTTCTAAGCCAGTATTCAAACAGAAAATTATACTCAAAAGGCATGCATGAACTTCAACTTTGTATAGCATTCTCTAATTACCAAGAACGCACACAAACATAATACACACCCGTAGTCCCGAAAATCAAATCTCAACCAAAAATCAAATGGCATTAACTCAATCAAGGTAGGAGTTGGAATGAATACTAAAAAATTTAAATTTAATGAAGCTTTAGAACTTATACGTATGGTTCCATGTAATCACCATATTATATTCCATATACTTGTAAACTTCATGTATTAATTGATGTATGTGCATTTATGATAAAAGGGATATTCTAATCTGCACTGTAGTAGGTGTGGGTTTTGTAATGGTTTGTAAGGTAATATTAAGTTGAAATTTAAAAGGTTTTAATTCACATTAGGTGGCCATGCAAACACTGAAACTAGTTGAAATTAGCAAGCTAAAAACTTGAAGAAACTTCGACAGTAACATCTCTATAAATTAATACCATTATGACCATCTAAAATCTATTAATTGGAAGATGTATTAATTAATTGATAAAGTTTTAATTTATTAATTTGTATTGTATATACAATTTAATAAACATACATTTAATCAGCTGAATTTGATTGTATATTATCAAATCTAATAAATTCAATATAAAATTATACAAGTGTATATTCAATTCAATCACATACATATATAATAAACTGAATTTCATTGTATATTACCAATCTAATCAATTCAATATGAAATTATACAAGTGTATTCACAATTCAATCAACATACATTTAATCAATTAAACATTAATTGTCTATTATCAATTTATTCAATTGAATATGAAATAATTCAACTGTATTTACAATTCAAGTAATGATACTTATACAATTTTTTTACACCACTCTTACATCTCACTTTTAGCAATTGATATATTTAAAATAATGATGATGATATATGATGGTAGATAGTAGATAATAGATAATAATAAAATCATATATGTGAGAGGAGGTGTAAGAATGGTGTAAAAAAAAGTTACAATTCAATGAACATACTTTACATTAATCAACTAAAGATTCATTGTATTTTACATTTTTACCAACCTTACCAAATGAATATGAAGTTAATACACTAAATAATGAATATACATTAAATTACCATTCTACACATATATAATTTTTTTATGTCAAATAGTTCTTCTTTGTTAAAATTTTATACTCTTTTGACTGTTGTTAATTTGTTTAATTATTTGACTTGTGCATTCTGCTGATGGAAAAATTATACTGATGTTCCCCACAACTCATAACTCAATACTAGGAAAGAATTGAGTATTTAATGAAGTGGTTGATATTGAACAAAATTATTGGGAAATGATAGTCAATACTGTGTACATCGTTTTTAATATAGGAATTAACTGACAATATGATACTTTAAAATATTATATATTATCAATATTAGACCACAAATATGATATGTTATTTTTACAATGGCAAAGCAAATTCCCAATATTTGCCTCGACCCTCCACAAAAACTCTGAACTGCTGAGAAAATATCCCTTCTTTATATTGTCTTCATTGCCAACTACCAATACACTGGTTTTTGGATTAAATGGTGAGCTGAGCATTTAAAAGTATAGTACATCATTCAATGCCAATCTTATGATATGATTTTAATATTAGTGTATTAAGGGAGCTATATTCAATATATAACAAATTTTTAGGGGGCATATCAATTTGTACTTCAAAATGTATTTACATACAAAAACTTAATTTTTAGCGCAAGAATGTGACAGTGGATATAGAATGATGGAGGAGGGAAAGGCCAACGACGAATAGAACACCTCACATTTGTTTCCAGTGGGAGATGTTGTGCTTATATGTAAAGTTGGCCAAAGGAAGCACACGTGTATATGGGAATCAGTGGTCACACGGATTGGGATCCGGTATAGTTGCTTAAGCTGTGTGGCCAGTCATATTACAATCCTAATAGTCAACACTAGTTTGTGATGAGTGTCAAAAGGTTGACTTTGATTTACAAGCATCACAATGCATTTTTTATGGACGCAATTTCATATGACAAGTAGGGTACTGAAGCAAGTGTACCGATTGATGAACCCTCTCAATAGGACACATTTATTCAAAAGAAAATTATTTTGGAATAAAAATAAACAACTTAAATAAATGTCTACAATTAGAAGAAAATAAAAGAACTCACTGATGAAAAATTGAAACAACTAGAACAAGAAAAAATTATATATTAATAATATACTATAATATAATGTTGTGTATTAGTGTTCTCACATGCACATAATATACTTTTAAAAATAAAAAGGATAACTATAAACTATAACTATCCACTTGTTATGAATAAAAAAGTAAAAAAGATGGGTAATATGGATATAATTAGTGGCCGATAAGGATTTGTTGCTTTGTATTGGAGCAAATGCTAGAACGGTTACTAATGCAACAAAAATTCAAGTTGTTCAGTCGCAAGCCCTCATCATCCATTCAGAGTCCTACGCTACCTGGGAACAGTTGTATTTTGAATTCAAGAAGAAACAATAGAATAGGACTTCAGTTTTACTAATTTTATTATTTATATAGGACCCGATGTACACCTTTAGAAATTAATGAAAGAAAAGATACTGTATTTCACTCATATTGCATAAGTCTATACTTTGTGCCTTTGTACCCTAAATACATATATATATTAATATTGATAAATAAAAATTAATATACAAAATTCGAAGATTTTAGGAGACATTTATAGCATATGACCAGTATTTATATGTACATATTATATTATGCTTGTGAAATTAGTTGGTTATATATACTTATGTATGGTGAATCTTAATTGCGTAAATAAAATGCTTTAGGATAATTTTTAATTTTTAAATCACTAAAGTTCAATCTCTCTCATGTTCTTGGTATGTTAAGTAATATTGCTTTCTCTTTACGCAAGCAAAAACCTTCCTACCACTTGTATTTTATCACTAATTACAACATTTAGTTTAGATGCATATTGATAATGATACGTAAGACTCTAAAAACTATATAATATATCATATTTTCCAAATAATATGTCTCACAAGTCACTAATAAAAGAATTATGCCAATCATACAACTACTTAGCACTTATGGTTTATTGCCACATCTTATTTCTTCTAAATAATTAAACATATGTTTTCCGCCGTATGTAATTTATAGATAAAGAGTGAATTGGAATGTTATATTAATGAAGCTCACAAAAAATTTATGACATTATACCCTGAAATTAGAGACATTTTTTTGTATAATTTGATTAAACAATCAAATTACCAAGAATATTCTTTTGCTTATTAAAATGAAGATTCACCTGCAATAACCTAAATACAATGTTTATAATATTTTCAAAATAACCATATTGCGTTAGATTAAACAAACAAATACATCCTAAACCTCATAACATAATTCCAACGCCATTCACCACACTCGCTATTAATGACCAATACGACATTGAAACCAATAAAGCATTTACATTTTCCGGACTAATTGACCAACTATCATGACATGTTAATGGGTTTGATGTAAAACTCGGATATTATTAAGCTCAGCCAATTATTAAATGCAAAATGCAATTATGTCAATTTTGAAATTAAAAGACACCATCAGATGTATCTGACACCTTAGATTTAACACGAGCCTTCGTGAATACAGTATTGGATCTAGTTGTTTATCTTAAGTGTTTATGGTACAAGCATGAGTTTAAAATTTTTTTTAATACATTCAAGCTTGCAAATATGTGGAAACAAAACACATAAGAAAATAACTCACAGCTAGAAAGAGAAGTTAAATAGATAAGAATTTCATATACCTCTTATAGTCACTTTAATTTTGTAATCTACTTCCCAATGCAATCAAGAATACTAACCGCCTATTCTTTGGGAAGTACCAATCCACGGAACCTACGGTAAATTGGGTTAGTGATTGGAATAAACAAAAGATGAAAGAAAATAATTGATAACTTTCAAAATAAATTAGAAAGCCTTCCCATTTGTTCCTTAGTATGGCGAAAAAAACTATATAGTGGCATACCAAAGAATTCAATTTTTCTTTCTCAAATATTCATTTGTCCAGCGACAAGAGGGAGATGTTACATATATATAGTATGCTAATCCTAGGTTATGTGAGAGCATTTGAGTATAATTCAAAAACTCAATCCTTAATCATTAGGGGTTCACGTGCCTACCAATGGAGAATATTAGATAATCAAATTATCTAATGATTTATCATTTAATAATCATATTATTAATTTTGATAATAACAAATTTTATTTAACAGTTAAATAAAACATGTGTGACATACTAATTGGTCATGTTTGAATTAAAAAATTCAAATAAATGAATTTTACTTAATTAAATTCATTTGACTTAGTTAGTTTCCTAGTGAATGTAGGTTATCTAAGAAATTACAACCCTTTTAATTTTTCAATCTTTGTTCACTTATATAATTAGGATAATTATGATGGAATATATTTGACCATATCAAAGATCAATTCTCCTGCTTTGTCCATACACCTCTCCATCACATGGGGAAGAGGTTGTTTCATAAGTTTGAACAATTCAAACTTTGAAACAACATTAGGATAAATAATTAAGACAACAATTAAGACAAACCTTGTCTTAAAATTCCATTATCTAATTAAAAAAATAATTGTTTAAATTAGACAACTAATGTGAGAATTATTTTTGTCTCTTTATTGACAAAAAAGTTTCTCACATACTTAAGCATGATTAGGACAACATTTTTACTAAAATGACTCTGTCTAAATTAAGACAACTCTTGTCTTAATAAAGACATTAGTTGAAATGCTATCGGTTAACTTCATCTTAAATTTATTCCAACTTAATGTGGATTGAATTCTTCAAAGCTAGGTGGGGAATCCATTTGGATATAAAAATTCCATGCTTCAATAAATTTGGGATTATTTTATTCTCATTAAGATAATCCAATTTTGTTAATCATCTAGTCATTTCACCAAAGACTTGTGATTGCACTCTTGATAATTCCTAAAATTATGAGAAGATAATATTGAACATTGATTTGTCCAATTTGCAAACCTAGTGTTTGTGAACCTTATTAGACATCCATTGACACAATGTAATTACTGTTTTACCCTTGTGTCAATTTTGTCCCTTAGTCACAGATTTCATCTTATAAGTGACCAAATAATCTTTTAGAACTTTTCTAAGAATATCTCGAAATGATGAGTAGACAATTCATCATTTCACTTGGCCTAGATATATCACTTGTCTTCCTTAAATCACCATAAGTGATGTAATGCTACGAACTTTATTTCTTGGACTTATGTTCCCGAATGTTCACTTCCACTATGATCCCATCCATCATACACAGTCTTGACGAATGTCACACAATGGTCATACCCGTAGTATATCAAAGATCTCAATGGTCATGGACATGAATCCATAATACATCAAGATTTTGGTTCTGCCATTGGCGGATGCAATGTGTGTGAGTTCAAGTTCAAAGCAACGATATTAACTTGAACTTGATATCTCACTTGATTCTATTTCATTTAATAGTGGCATTACTTGAAGTCTACTATTCAATGATTTGAGATTCATCATTCCCTTAGAAATGAATCTCATTCTTTTTATGAAGTAATCCAGATACTACAGTCTTAATTGACTACAATCTTAATCTGGACAATAATTTATTAGTTTAAATCATTCCAATTTCTCATACTTTGAAATGCCTAATATGATATGAGTTGATGCTATGTCCAAACATCAATGGGAAATAGGCGCAAATTTAACCAAAACCAAGACTGACTAAAAATATTAAAAAGAAAAGTATATTGGAATGGTTAGAAAAGCATGTAATGATCTAAAATTGTTGGATCATTTTCTAACATGGATTTATACTTTGATGAATGACTTCATTTTACTTATTTGATCAATTAATTCAAAACCTTTATATATTAATGAATTTAACCAAAAGATGGGGAAACAACATTATTAAACTTCCTAGTTAGACTTTCCCTTTGATTTTGGCTATTTTCCCAATTACCATTGCAACCATCATATTTTATAAAATAATAATGATCAATTGTAAATGGGATATTCCTAAATAGAACTCCAAACCTCAGCAACAAAGCCTCAATTTGAATTATAAATCTCCTCAAAGTATAATGGTAACTATTTTTTCATTTTTATGAGCAAGGGTTGTTTTCCCGCAGAGGATTGGGTTTAGCTTATTAATTACTAAATAAATTAATAAATCAATTTTTGAAATATGGTTGAGGGCTCTTCTCCATTGGACAATGGCAAATGATCATAGACAATCACTCATTATGATTATAAACATGACAATGTTTTCAACTCTCTATCCTGACTACTAACCGTAGATAACAACAAGTTCTGCTATCCCAATTTTTCCTTAGTTATTCGGTAAAAAAAGAATGCTTCCTACTTACTCCCTATCCAATGAACAACCTAGAAAATGCTTCCTAGATTTAATCCAATGAAAGCATTAAGGTGAGAAAGATAGGTTAATCTAGGAAACAATTTCAAATGCTTGAACTATTTAACCTATCTTATACTTGACATCATAGTTCTCAAGGATTTGGACATCCCTAATCACTACAAATTGCTACTTGTCAATAAGAGAATCAAACTATTATGTAATCAATCCTTTATTCTAGCATTAGATGATTACCTAGTTCATTTAGTTAACCACAAAAAAAAACAAAGCAATAATCATGAACAAATCAAGTAAAAGAACATGAACAACCATTCAAGAGAAGTTGAATAACATTATCAATGAGTTTAATCACAAAATCATGTCTAAGGAATTCAGTTCACTTTCAACCAAGGGGATTTAGCCTTCTAACATCAAAAAATTACTCAATACAACAATAAAATCCATGAAAACTATAGAAAATACAAGAAGAATGAAAAAAAGTTGAAGAGGGAACCCTTTTGAAGACTTCCAAACGGTTGAATCTTCTCTAAACTCACTCCCTTCAACCTTCCTATTAATCTTCTCCTATCTTCTAAGCTCTTTCTCAAGTTCCTAAGTGTTAGAATGTAGGAAATGAAGTGGGAGATGTGTTTTTAAAGTGCCTTAAAATTCCATTTTTGTATATCCGCATTGGGCGTCGCAGCGTCCACTTTTTCAGCTTCATGAGCTACAGCGCTAGATTGCTAAGCCTTGGGTCAAATTCTTCTTCTTTTGAGCGCCGCAGAGCTATCTAAAAATGTTGAGGTGCTCAAATATCTCTGGAACCATTTTTCTTTGAATTTGAGAGCTGCGGCTCCTAAGAATAGGCACTGAGGTGCTAGAACTTTTGACTTTTACCCAAAATTTAGCATTTTTAGCTCTTTTTTTCATTTGGACTTGCTTCCACATTACTCCAAAGCATGTCTAACTTGACTCACTTCTTCTCATAAATGTATTTCCACTTTAAAACACCTACAAAACATAAAACAAAGCTAAGAACACAAGAAACTCAAGAACAAAGCATTTAAATGCAAGAAAATTCATCATAAAAATATAACAAAATATGCACTTATCAAATTCCCCACACTTTACTTTTGCTTGTCCTCAAGCTAACTAAAACAACGAGGGACTCAATACAATCTTGCTAACTCTTTACACTTGCATTTCACAAATTCCATTAAGCCACTAATCAAAGGATAAAGTAAACATCTTAAAATTCTTCAAAGATTTCAAGGAATAAATTATATTCACAAATCATCTAATCAAGTGAGTGTGTGAGCACCCTACACTTTGCAAATCCAAAATTTCATATGCAAACAAGAAACAATTACAAGTAAGCCTCTTATTTTATTTTTGTTCTTTTTCTTTTCATTTTGGTAGCTAGAACTAGGATATGGGTTATCTTTTGACGTGAGGAAACCCCAGTTACTCAGTAAACCATAATCACTAGCATGCTTTGCATGCTATAACCTAGGTGCCATTTGATGTGAATGCCCTCCACTTTTGGTGTGAGTACCCAGTTACTAAGCACATAAAACCATCAAACCCAGTTACTCATATGCATACAACTTTTCCAGCATTACAAAGCATAAGGCTTAAGTGCACTAAATGTTTAATTATAATGTACTCAAAGAACTAATTGAAAAATTTTTCAAAATTTTCTGAGCACTATGAAAACATAACTGTCATGTAATTAGCTACTTCACAAAGTCAATAGCTAACAAAGAGCATACCAGTCCACAACCTATCATGTCATTAGCTACATCACAAAGTTAATAGCCAATAAATAGTATACCAGTCCACAACTTAAACCCCTCCCCCACACTTAGCTCTTACATTATCCTCAATGTAAGTCTAAATAACTTAGATATTAGAACCAAGCATGGGAGAAAAGAATAACAAAAACAAACAACAATAAGTATCATAAAATGAAAGATAGTCAAAATGATCTCATGTGATTGGACTGAATAGCTCTTTTTCCTTCGGGTTGCCTCCCGGGAGTGCTTTGTTTAATGTCTTCAGCCTGATGTAGACCTGCAAAGTTACTCTTTAGTATAATCTGGGTCTTGGAGGGGTACGATGTCAAAGTCCTCTATAGAGAAATTCTCATAATAGGGCTTTAAGCAATGCCTATTCACTTTGAATACCTTCCTTTTCTTAGAACTTTCAATCTCAACTGCACCATGGTTAAAAACATTAGTGACAACAAATAGACTCATCCAGCGAGACCTCAACTTACCAGGAAATAATTTCAAGTGGGAATGGTATAAAAGAACATTTTGTCCCACATTAAATTATTTTCTAGAAATGTTTTTGTCATGAAAGGCCTTTGTCTTTGCCTTGTAAATTCTTGAACTTTCATAGAACTCATTTATGAGCTCCTACAGTTCTTGCAATTGAAGTTTTCTATGAGTGCCTGCTGCATCCAACTCCATATTAAATTGTTTAACCACCCAATAAGCCTAATGTTCTAATTCAACAGGTAGATGGCATCGCTTACCATAGACTAGCCTATAGAGTGACATACTAATGGTTGTTTTAAAAGCAGTTCTATATGCCCATAAGGCATCATCAAGTCTCAAACTCTAATCCTTTCTATATAGGTTAATAGTCTTCTCAAGTATAGACTCAATCTCTCGGTTAAACACTTCTACTTGTCCACTGGTTTGTGGGTGATATGGAGTAAATATCTGATGGGTGATGTTGTACTTCCTTAGTAAAGCTTCCACAAATCGATTACAAAAGTGAGTTCCTCTATCACTAATGATTGCCCTAAGGTACCAAATCTAGTAAAAATTTGGGACTTGACAAAATTCATAATCGCTTTAGCATCATCAGTTTTTGGTGGCTTTAGCTTCACCCATTTAGAAACATAATCTAATGCAAGAGCTATATATAGACTTCAAAAGAAGGAGGGAAGGGTCCCATGAAATCCATACCCCACACATCAAAGATTTCAACAATTAAATGGGGTTTTGGGACATTTGATTTCTAGGCCTTATGTTACCTGTCCTTTGACATTTACCACAAGCCTTATAGAAGTTGTACGAGTCTTTAAATAATGATGGCCAGTAAAAACCACAATTTAACACCTTAAGAGCGTCTTCCTAGCTCTAAAGTGTCCTCCACAAGCATATGAATGGCAAAAAGTTAGTATGGAATGAAATTTAGATTCAGGAACATATCTTCTTACCACTTAATCTGAGCAATGCTTCCAAAGATATGGATCATCCCACATGTAGTGTTGAGCATCACTCTTTACTTTCTGTCTTTGGGCATGGGTTAAGTCCTGTGGTATTGTTTTGGTAGCAAGATAGTTAACTATATCAACATACAACAAAGTGGCCATACTAACTGAATGTAGCTATTCATCACGAAATTATTCCTGCAATGGTATTGCTTATTCATCCTGCACTAGCCAACTTAGGAGATTTGGTACTAGGTTCTCATTCCCCTTTTTGTCTTTGATTTCTAAGTAAAATTCTTGTAGGAGAAGCACTAATCTGATTAACCTCTACTTACTGTCTTTCTTGGTTAGTAAATACCACAATGTTGCATGATAAAAAAAATTGTCACTTTAGTGCTTAATAGATATGATCTAAATATTTCTAAGGCAAAAATGACAACAAGGAGTTTTTCTCAGTTGTTGAATAGTTCAGTTGAGCGCCATTCATAGTGCGGAAAGCATAATATATTACGTGAGGTGCTCTCTCAACCCTTTGGCCCAACACAGCTCCTATGGCATAGTCACTGGCATCACACATGATCTCAAATGGGAGATTCCAATCTAGTGGTCAGATCACAGATGCCAAAGTTAAACTCTCCTTCAAGTTGGCAAAAGTAGCTTTGCACTTTTCATCAAATATAAATTTCACTTCTTTCTACAACAATTTGCACAGGGGCAATACAATACGGGAGAATTCTTTAATAAACCTGTGATAAAACCTACATGACCAAGAAAAGCATGCACTTCCTGCATAGTAGTGGGGAAGGGTAAAGAGCAAACAAGGTCTATCTTAACTTTATCAACCTCAATCCCTTTAGCAGATATTATATGTCCTAAGATTATTCCCTGATTAACCATGAAATGGCATTTCTCCTAATTTAACACTAAGTTTCTACGCATCATTTAAGTACAAGTGACAAATTATCAAGGCATACATTGAATGAATGTATATAAACACTAAAATCATTCATAAAGACCTCAATGATATTCTCAACATAATCAAAGAAGGTACTCACCATACACCTTTGAAATGTAGCAAGTACATTGCAAAGGCCGAATGGTATGTGCCTGTATGCAAATGTGCAAAATAGGCATGTGAAAGTAGTCATTTCATGGTCTTCTAGAACTATAATGATCTGGTTATACCTGAATAACCCTCAAGAAAGCAATAGTTAGAATTACTAGCTAATCTCTCAAGTATTTGATCAATAAAAGGAAGAAGGAAGTGGTCTTTGTGTGATTTTGAGTTGAGTTTTCTATAGTCAATGCAAACGTGCCACCCGGTTTATACTCAGGTTTGGACAAGTTAATTGTCCTCATTCACAACAACGATGGTGCCCGATTTCTTTGGTACTACTTGTACCGGGCTCACCCAATTATTGTCAGATATTGGGTATATAATCCTAGCCTCTGGGAGCTTTAGTATCTCCTTTTTTACCACCTTCATCATGGCAGGGTTCAAATAGCGTTGTGCCTCTCTACTTGGTTTGGCTTCATCTTCCATCAATATCTTATGCATGTATGTTGAGGGGCTAATTACTTTGATATCATTGATGGTCTAACCAATAGTCATCTTGTGAGCTCTTAGCACACGAATCAACTTGTCCTCTTAAAGCTTTGTGAGGCCTTTTACTATTATTATTAGTAATGCATCTTCTTCACCTAAGAACATGTACTTTAGGTGATACAGTAATTACTTGAATTCCAATTTAGGTGCCTGAACAGTTGAAGGAAGAAGTTTTTCATTTGTCATAGGTAATACAATGAAAAAGGCATTAAAAGCTTCAGAGATTTTTAGCAAAGCATGTAATGCTGCCACTGATTCATAAACTTGACCACATATAACCAATTCCTTGGTGTTTTAATCAAAATCACCTTCATGTAGGTGGTTAGTAGTTGCAACTTCCAAATCTTCCAAGCTATGTGAATTCAAAACTTGTTGAGATAAAGAATCGACAATATCTATTGTAAAAATAGCATCACAGTCAATTGGATATTTCATTACTTCAAAGATAGGAAATTTTACTTCCTCGCCATCAAATCTAGTGTGATTGACTTAGCAGGGACATCAATCTTTACCCTAGATGTCATCAAAAATGGTTTTCCCAACAATAGTGGCGTGGGGTTAGGTGATGACTTATCTTTCATGTCTATCACATAAAAATCTACCAAAAAAAGCATTTAATTTACCTGCACTGAAACATCCTCAACCACTCATTTTAGATAAGCATTGGATCTATCAGTAAGTTGTATTATCACACCAGTTTCTTGTAAAGGGCCAAGATTTAGGGACTCATATATGGAGAATGGCATAACATTAATAAAAGCTCTTAAATCTAATGTGGCATGTTCAAACTTGGTGTGACTGATTGTGTAAGGTATTATAAATGTTCTCGAGTCTTTACACTTTGATGGAAGTTTTCTCTGTAGGATAGCTGAGACATTTTCATCCACACTTATTTTTTCATTCCTTTGGAGTTTTCTTTTAGAAGTACACAGTTCCTTCAAAAATTTTGCATATTTGGGTACCTACTTGATGGCTTCAAGAAGTAGTAACTTAACCTTAACTTTTCTAAATGTCTCCCTTATCTCCTTCTCTTGTTCCTCGTTCTTGTTCTTTGCAAAACAACTAGGAGATTAAGTGATAGAGTAGGGGGTGATGGCTTTGGATCAACCTTAGTTGATGATGATGATTGGGTAGGTAGAAGATGCATATAGGTATCTTCACTGTTTATTGAGGCTCTCTCTTGGTTCATCTTTGATGGTAGTGCAGTAGTTGGGTATTCAATATCCTTACCACTTCTCAAAGTTACTGCACTAGCATTTTCCCTCGGATTTCTCTTTGTCGTGAGGGTAACTTTCCTGAGCCTTGAGATTTCAAGTGACTTACAACTGTCACTAATTGACCCATTTGGCTTTCCAAGTTTTGGATACCTATCCTTGTATCTTGTTGAAATTGAATGGTATTAGAAGCAAGGATTTTCACAAAATCCTTTATTAATGCTCTAGATATCTAAGGAGCCACTGGTGGCCTCACTTAGTATAGTTGTTGTGGTCTTGCTTGAAAACCTAGCGGTCTTGACTGTGTTGTAGTTAGCTGATTACTCCCATAACTAAAATTTAGGTGACCTCTCCATCTTGGATTATATATACTTGAATAGGGGTCATATTTTCTCTGATGCCCTTGAAAATTCCCTAAGGCATTGACCTATTCTGAGCTGCTTTCTTGTAATGTGGGACATATATCCATTGGATGGCCTTGTGTGTAACAGATTCCACACTGATGCACTTGTTGTGTGTTTACCCCTGTCATCCTACTGATCAATGAAGCATGTTGATTCATTTGTTACTCACATAAAGATGTTTGAGCTTCACTGACTTGTTGGGTAGGAATATTATCTCTAGTGCTGAACTACCTTGAATTGGCTGCAATGTTTGCTATAAGATATCTAGAAATCTTAAGTATTTTATCTGCTAGCAGACCTCATGTAGCATCTATCATACTTCTATTTGGAAGTGCTAGCCCTTCATAAAAGTATTGTATCAATAGTTGTTCATTTATTTGGTGATTGGGCCAAGTCATGCATAACTTTTTGAAATGTTCCTAATACTCATAGAAAGATTCTTTACTAAACTATCTAATTCCATAGATGTCTTTCCTAATATAGGAAGCCTTAGATGCAGGAAACGACCTCTTAAGGAATAGACTCTTTATTTCAGTCCAAGTGTCTATTGTTCTTGATGGAAGGTAGTAGAGTTATTCCTTGGCTGAGTCTGCTAATGAGAAAGAGAAAGCTCTTAATTGAATTTGCTCAAGTGACACACCCTGTAGTTTCATCCCAGAACAAACTACTTCAAACTCCTTAAGGTGCTCGTTTGGGTCCTCTCCTGCCAAACCATGAAATTTTGGTAAGAGGTGGATTAGTCCTGATTTAAGCTCAAAAGTCACCTTAGGTTCAGGACATTATATACACAGCGGTTGTTAATCTAACAATGGGGATCCCAACTATTTTGGAGTCCTATTATTTCCCCCCATTACAATCTCCTTAGAAGGTTCAGATGAAACTGATTGCAAAGCTTATGCAATATGAACTTCAGGATTACAAGATATCTTGCAAACTCGTGGCTAGTACAAAATTCTCTGATTCTTTAGAGTAACAATTCAATATCATCTTCGGACATACACGTGAATGAAAGAAAGAAAAAAAGAAACGAATAAAGAATAAAAGAATTGAAAACAATAACAAAGTAACTAATAAACTAATTGGTCAGTCCCCAGTGACAGAGAGCCAAAATTTGGTATATTCTTAAATAGAACTCCAAACCTCAGCAACAAAGCTTCAATTTGAATGCCTTCTAAGTGGAAAACACAACTAAAATGTAAATCTCCTTGCAATATAGTGGTAAGTAATTTTCATTTTTATGAGCAAGGGTCATTTTCCTGAAAATGATTGGGTTTAGCTGATTAATTACTAAATAAATTAATAAATCAATTTTTGAAATGTAAAAGGGGCTCTTTATTGAGAACAATGTAAACAAAATAAAGATGAAAATAAATAAGAACAAAAAGATAAAAGAAAACAACAAACAACAAGAAAATTAGAATAAGATAAGGAATATGGTTAAGGATTCACTCTTCTCCATTGGACAATGAAAAATGATCATAGACAATCACTCATTATGATTATAAGCATAACAATGTTTTCAACTGTCGATCCTAACTACTAACCGTAGATAACAACAAGCTTTGCTATCCCAATCTTTCCTTAGTTATTTCGTAAATAAAAGAACGCTCTCTACTTACTCCCTATCCAATGAACAACCTAGAAAATGCTTCATAGATATAATCCAATGAAAGCATTAAGATGAGAAAGATAGGTTAATCTAGGCAACTATCTTAGGCACTTGAAGTATTTAACCTATGTTATGCTCCACATCATAGTTCCTAAGGACTTGGACATCCCTAATTACTACAAATTGCTACTTATGAATAAAAGAATCAAACTATTATGTAATCAATCCTTTATTCTAGCATTAGATGATTACCTAGTCCATTTATTTGGCCATCTAAACAAATCCAAGCAATAATCATGAACAAATCAAGTAGAAGAACATAAACAACCATTCAAGAGAAGTTGAATAACATTATCAATGAGTTTAATCACAAAATCATGTCCAAGGCATTGAGTTCACCCTCAACCAAGGGTATTTAGCCTTCTAACATAAGAAAATTTCTCAATAGAACAAACTATAGAAAATACAAGAAGAATGAAGAAAAGTTGAAGAGGGAACTCTTTGATGACTTCCAAACAGTTGAATCTTCTCCAAATTCACTTCCTTCAGCCTTCATCTTGCTCTCCTCCTCTCTTCTAAGCTCTCTCTCAAGTTCCTAAGTGTTAGAATGTAGGAAATAAAGTGGACATGTGCTTTTAAAGTGAATCAGTATGTGCGGGCACTATAGCCTTGGTTCTAGAGTGCTGCAAGTGCTGCAATTCTTTACCCTAAACTTCCATTTATGCATATTCGCAGCGCCCACTTTTTCAGCATTATGAGATGTGGCTTTGGATGTTCATCTTTTGAGCACCACAACACTATCTTAGAGTGCTGGGGTGCTAAACTCTTGAGTCTGAAACCATTTTTCTTCAAATTTAAGCTCTGCGTCTCCCAAGAATGGGTGTTGAGGCGCTGGAACTTTTGACTTTTACCCAAAAATTAGCATTTTTCTCTTTTTTCATTTGGACTTACTTCCACATTGCTCCAAAGCATGCCTAACTTGACTCACTTCTTCTCATAAATGCATTTCCACATCAAAACACCTATAAAACATACAACAAAGCTAACATAAGAAACTAAAAAACAAAGCAATTAAATGCAAGAGAATTCATCATAAAAATATAACAAAATATGCATTCATCAATAAACGTACAAGTTTTACTTCAATCTCGAGCATTTCAAAAATCAATGATGGACTAAAGAAATCAACATGATATAGTTTGTTGTGTTGGACCTAGGAGATTAACATTTTCTAGTATTGGTCCGTCCTTAAGTGAGAGCCTAACTAAACAATGTCATTATCAAATGCAATTTGACCAGGTTGTGAGGCCCAATATATCTAGGCCAAATAGCATATGGTGCAATAGTGCTTAATCCAACTAAAAAAGACGTATGGATTAATTTAACTGGGCCTGCAAACAAAATAACTAAAATAAAACAAAATAAAACACTAACAATGGTTGAACCCTATCTATACAGACCTATCCAGTAGTCAAAACTAAATATGTAGACCAATAACAACCGTGGCCCAATATATAAGTCTGTTTAAAGGATTGGGGATTTTCATTCTACCTCATTGGATTTAGGTTGCAAATGACTGGGGATTTCCATTCTACATCCTATTGCTTCTGAATGGCGGTTTAGTTATGGTGGTCGGTTATAAGCATGAAGAGTAGCAGAGTATGTAGGAAGGGAACGAAAGTAGTGTTGGGAATAGGTTACCATGGAAAGCAAGTTGAATTCGCCAATTTGATGTAACTTCATTTTTTATATTAATAAACAATGAGTTTATTTATGTAAGCTTTATTTTTTAACTATTGAGGTTCTTAGATTCTAATAAACTAAAATATGTTTACATAAGGTTATGCAAAAATTGATATATATCTTTGGATGAATATACTATTCACAATCACTGAATAGAGCTAATCAATAAAGACTATAGTGTCCGAATGACCTCCACAGAAAAAATGAGATTCTTTTATAAGGCAATGATGAATTTCAAATCATTGAAGTAGTAGACTTTAGGTAATGAAACTATTAAATGAATTGGAATCAAGCGAGACATCAAGTTCAAATTAATACCATTACTTTCAACTTGATCTTAGCTAATGACAAAATCGAAATCCTAATGGATTATGGGCTTGTGCTCAGGACCATTGTGATCTTTGATATACTATGGGCACAACCATTGTGTGACATTGGGATCATAGTGGGAGTGAACATCTAGGAACATAAGTCCAAGAAATGGAGTTCGTAGCATTACATCACTTCTAGTGATTTCAGTAAGACAAGTGACATATCTAGGCCCAGTGAAATGATGAATTAGCTACTCATCATTTCTAGATAATTTTAGAAAAGTTCTAAAAGACTATCTAGTCACTTATTAGATGAAATCTGAGACCTGGGGACAAAGTTGACATAAGGGATAAAACGATAATTTTACCTTGTGTTAATGGATTGTTACGAGGGTTCACAAACACTAGGTTTGCAAATTAGACAAATCAATATTCAACATTGACTTCTTAGGAATTATCAAGAGTCAATCATGAATTTTTGGTGAAATTATTTCATAATTAATAAAATTGGATTATCTTAATGATATTAAAATAATCCCAAGATTTATTAGAACTTAAAATTCCTATGTCCAAACTGATTCCCCACCCAGCTTTGGAGAATTGAATCCACATTAAGTTCAAATAAATTTAAGATGAAATTAATTGATAGCATTTTAGCTTATGTCTTAATTAAGACAAAAGTTGTCTTAGTTTAGACAAATAATTATCTTAGGACAAATGTTGTCCTAAGCATGCTAGAAAATGTCAGAAGCAATTGTGTAACTAAAGAGACAAAAATACATTAGTTTTCTAAATTAAACAAGTGTTGTTTAATTAGACAATAGAGTTTTAAGACAAAGGTTTGTTGTAATTAAGACAAATATTATCTCAATTTGGATAACCTCTATCTTAATAATTATTTTTGGTTTAACTACTTTAAATTAATATTTGAATTGTTCAAATATTTAATTTAAAGAAGTAGAAGAAAATTAAGTTAAATCCCTTTTTAATTAGGAATTTCAGCCAAGGCATGTATTTAGGATGAAAATTTGATTAAATTAAATTAATCCTAATTACCTAAAGTTTGAATTGTTTAAACATAAAAAAGCAAACTATCCCTCTATAGCATAGAGAGATGGACGACCATGTAGGGCAGAGAGAGGCGTGAAATATCCAAACCTAAATCTCCCTAATTATCCTAATTATCTAAGTGAATAAAATGATTAGAAATTAAAAAAGTTTTAATTTCTTAGGTAACCTACATTCACTAGGAAGCTAACTAAGTCAAAGAGATTTAATTAAATAAAATTCATTTATTTGAATTTTGAATTCAAGCATGATCAATTAGAAAGTCACATGTTTTATTTAATTGTTACATAAAATATGTATTTATCAAATTAATAAATATATTATTAATTGATAAATCATTAGATAATTTGATTATCTAATATTCCACATTAGTAGGCATGTGAATCCCAAATGGTTAGGGATAGAGTTTTTGAATTACACTCAAATGCTCTCACATGAGAGAAGGAAATTTTTTAGAGAAACATTCCCTTTGGCTGAGAGCTTGTGTGTGAGAGAAAAAGAACCACTTTCTTCTTCCCTTGTGACCAAGAGTGGTTTGAGCTTGAGAAAAAGAATTTGAGTGCTTTCATGGTGCAATTCCACATGCCACATTACGAAGAAAAAAGGAGAAGTCTTTTTAATTTTATTTTGAAAGTTATCAATTATTTTTCTTTTTTCATCTTTTGCTTTGTTGTAATCACTAAACCTATTCACCGTAGGTTATGTGGATTGGAATAGATAGGATGAGCAAGGGTCGAATCCACAGGGACTGATAGATCCATTCATGGTTCTAAACTTCAGTTATTACACAAATGCAAAAACACACAAAAAGAGGGGTCTTGTTGTTGTATGGTTGGAAGAAAATTCATAGAAGTAATGAATTATCGTAGACAAAATTATAAGAAATATTAATCAAGGATAGATCCAGACCAAGGGGGTTCTTACTTCCAATTTATAGATTTATCATCGACACTAAGGATTTGTTTCTCTCTGAATATCTAACCAATTGTTTCCAGATATATGGAGATTCCGCCCGTTTGTTTCACTGCCTTTTTCGAACCAGATATCAGCCTCTCCAGATATTTCTTTCTTCTAAAAATATATAGCCCTTGATGTTAGCTTTCCAACGCATCAGACTTTGCTCAAAACGGAGGCCTACAACTCAAGTTATGAGCTAAAAACCAACACTGCCTTGACCAATCCGCCCAGAAACAGGATTTCAAGTTCTCCACTTAATTATTCCTTCAAAATGGCCTTATTTTAATTTGGGCCCTTCAATTGCCATTCCTGGAAGATGTCCTCTACAATTTCTCAAAAAGATTCATTCATGCTTTGACCGTATAACCCATTGAAAGACCTGAAATATGCAACAAAGGTAAGAATTCTAAAATGCTGGAATTTTCTAATTTTAAGCTGAATTATTCCCAATTCCTAATTCATGTCCTAAACACAAATATCAGCATTAATAACCATAATAAGACATAAATTATAACAAATAGACTAATTAAAAAGAGAATAAAAATACAAGATAATGTATTTATCAATTGGTCTTTCTCAAAGAATAGATGGTTAGCAAGCTTGGTTGGGAAGCAAATTGCAACATCCAATATTTTCAATAGGTATGTGAAAATTCTCTACTCCATCTTCTAGCTAGCCATGAAGTGCTTTTTGCCTATATGTTTTGTTTCTGCCAATTTTACAAGCCTAGGTGCTTTAATTTTTTTAAAAATATGTGATTGTATCGTAAACACCTAGGATAAACACTAGATCCAACAAGAAAAGTGTAGAAAAACAATTTTTGGGATACACAAATCACGTTAGGAAATGAGGGAAGAAAAAAACCTAATTTTCTTTATCAAATTTGGGAATTGTGATGTGACAAAATCAGGACCCTCAAATGAATGGTTGGCCATGATTTGTTAAAATTGATTGATCCTCCATTCGACCAAAACATATCTAAAGAACAAAGTAACAGCAACTCAGTAACAACAAAGGCAAACAAGTAGCAACGTAAGGAAAGCACCAACTCGAACTTGTTGACAACTTCCCAACATATTGCAAAGGAAAATGACCATACCACCAGTGCAAGCATACTTTTAGAAAATTCTTGGAACGTTGAAAACCCATATGAAGCATTGAATGTATTCAACTAAACCAAAGCGTTACACAACTCGTTGTTTCAAAGATGAACCTGAGCTATGTGTCTTGTGGTCTGCCACGATGGAACATAAATGCACCTGTTCAAATTTTGAAAAGCACTCTTTTGTTATGGTCTCATCTTCAACATTTTTTTAGAATTTTTTTTTCCTCTGTTAACCCTTTTGTTCCTTTGTCATCCTACGTGACAAAAGTATAAAGTTCTTTTACTTTATTGGAAACCCATAAAAATGGCTTCTTCTATTGACAAGTCTGTTTGTATTCCATATCCATTGTTGTATGAAATTTTTGCTAGGATGCCTATTAAAATGGTAACCCAATGAAAAATTCTAAACAAATATTGGAATCGTCAGTAGTCATCTTCCTCCTTTGCAGAAGAGCAATTCAAACGAAATGTGAACTCCTCCACTTGCTTTTTAGTGTATAACGCATACAATAATATCCAATCAAGATGAGATTTGGTGTTCCTCATAAATATTCAAGAAAGCCAATCCTAGCATATCTTAAGATTTCCTACAAATATTACTTATAATGGATAGCTTGATAAAATTGGTTGGCTTCATGTTATTGGTTTAGTTGATGGGGTTGTATGCCTAAGGTTTTAAGAGCAGGGAAAAGATAGCAACATGCTAATATGGAATCCCACCATCAAAAGTGTGAAGTATTTGTTAGATATATCTGTGATGTTCAAGGAATCTAATTCTTCTTGCTTTCACTTTGCTCTAACTATGCAAATAATGATTTCAAAAAAATATCTTTTTAAAAAGAAGCATTCTGATGGTGTAATGTTGTATAGTATGTGTTCTGCTTTGACTAATACATGGACTACAGAAAGTGTTGTACGAGTGGGTGTTATAGATATAAAGGGCAACTCAATCTTTAAAGATGGCTGTGTTTCTTGGATAAAATTGTTTATGTAGAAGGGATGTTGCCTCCATACTCCATAGTTCGTTTTAAGCTTGAAGATGCGTCCTTTGTGGAGTTTGTTATTCCAGATCACGCCAAAACAATGTCAGTCAGTTTAAGTATTTATAGAGATGAACTAGTGATGCTTTCTTATCATCTATATCCATTCAAAACCTACGTTGACATGTGGTGTGTCACCGTTGATGGAATGGTGGCTATGAATAGCGTATGATGTATAAGTTTGAGGATGGTCCAATGTATAACCTACCTTTGGTTTTCCTTGGAGATTGTCTGCTACCTTCTACTTCTTCTAGCTATGAGGGTGATCCTTCCCAGTTTAAATATATCTTGACAAGTTTCAACCCCTCTTCAAATGCCAGGGAGGTTCTTGCAATTATGAGCTATGAAAGTAAAGTCATATTACTCAGCGTTTCAATTTATGTTGAGAGTATGATTTTCCTTTCACAGTAAATTCTAAATTTACATATCTATAATGATAAGGTTTATAAAGGGTGGATAATAACTGGTATTGAGTTTGCGAGTTTTCTCTTATACTTTGGCTGAAATGTGTCTTACAAATTTTTTTCTAAGGCACCAGTTTTGTTCTGTCTTATGTAATATGATCATTAAGAGTTGTTGAAATATGGAGAAGGAAATTGTCTTAGGCATGTAGAACACTGCCCTCAAAGGATTATACCGCACCTCTTGACAGTACAAAGGGAAGACAGCAGCAATCCTCTAAGGATACAACAAACTTTCCAGTTGTCGTGCACTCAGCAGTAAGCAGATAGAAACAACAAAAAACTAAAGAATAAAACCCAACATGAGAGGTCATGTTAAATTATATTTTCTCAGAGTTGTTGTACAATGTTGTAAAAGGTCTATAAAAACAATGTTGCAAAAAAAGAGGAAATAGCTTTGGAATAACTTTGAGGATCACTATCAATAAGAAAACAAGATTAAAAATAATTTACAAATGACTTTTCTTATCTAGTCCTTTTGTTCCTTCTCAATTCCTCAATTGAATTTTCTAAATTATCATTAATATTATGTGCATGAGAAACACTAGGTGCTTTATTAATTTTCTTGGAGTGGAAAAATGTGTTAAAAAAATCAACATTCTTTGTCACAATAATAGTGTTGCAATCAAGAACATCACTTTTAAAACAAGAAATCTATATGTAGCACTATGTTCAACATAACCAATGAACATGCAATCAAAAGTTTTTGAACCTATTTTTTAATTTTTTTTTTTTGTGATCAGGTAATAGTACCTTAGCTAGGTACCCCCCCCCCACACTTTTAAATATTTTAAATTAGGTGAATAACCTTTCCATAATTCATAAGGTATCTTGCCTGTTCCTTTTTAAGCAATTCTATTTTGCAAATGATGTGCAGATATTATTGCTTCCCACTACAAGTTATCAAGCACAGCTAAACTAAACCACTCTTGCATTCATCATTTCTTTTAAAGTCATATTTTTTCTTTCAGCTACACCATTTAATTTGGGTGAGTAAGGAGGAGTAGTCTCATGAATTATTCCTTCTTTTTCACAATAATCATTAAACATGACATGTTAAATATACTTTAGTATATATCTACGATAATCATCGTGAACACGTTAAATACATCATTTTTATTTTTAATTAAATATACTTTAGTATATCTATAATAATCATCTATAAAGGTTACATAGTAACTCTTACCACCTCTAGTTATTGTTTGTTTCATGTCCCCTAAATCTGTGTGTATTAAATCTAACAAATTATACTCTCAATTAATAGATGCACATGTTTTGTTAGTCAATTTATTCTCAGCATAAATTTCACATTTATTAGTATTTGAATTATTAATATTGTTAATCATTCTTAATTTATGCATTTTCTTGATATAACTTACACTAACATGGCCTAATCTAGCATGCCACAAATCAATATAATCAAGAAAGTAAGCAAATGAATATTCATCATTCTTATTTATAATCTCATAAACATTCAATACAAAAATTCCTTCATTACAATAGCCCTTTTTCCCACAAATGCATTATTCATATTTATGACAATTTTGTTATTCTCTAAAGACACTTTCACCCTAACTTTTCACAACAACACTATAGAAACAAGATTACCTCTTATAGTGGGCACAAAAAGAACATAATTCAATGCAAAAGTCTTGCCACGTGAGTTTGAGAAGAACTTTGTCTTTGCCAAGAACTTATGCAGTTCTTGAATCTCCATGATAAATAATTTCTTGTCCTTTTTCTAACAGAGTGTAGGTGGTGAAAGCATTTTTATTTGCACAAATTTTCCTAGGAGCACCAGAATCTTCCACCCAGTCTTTCATATTGGCCACAATATTATCTTGAGAAATTACTTCAGCAATTATATTATCACTATATGCTTCAACCAAGTTTGCCTTAGGTTTAGCAGCATTGTTATTTCTCACTCTTTTCTTATATTAAGGAGCATGGTGACCCAGCTTTCCACAAATGAAGCAACACCCTTTGTTCTTAAAATTGGGGTTATTCACTTTGGGCATGTAACCAAGCTTATGACATTATTATTTTTATTTGCATACCTTTTGTTGTAGTCGCGGGAACTTGAGTTTCCTTGTATCAATTTCTCCTTTGGTGCCACCTCCTTTGCTTTGGTTTCTTTGAGCTCCTCTCAGTTAGTCTCTTTAATTACAAAGTGCACAAATAAGTCCTCCAACTATAATGTTGCTTGTAGTCATTCCATGATTTAGCCAGTTTTTCAATTAAGAAACCAGCCATAAATTCTTCTTGTAGGTTGATGTTTTTGCTTTCAGGTCCTCTACCAACTTGTGATATTCATTGATTTGGCTATTGACTTCTTATCATGAGCATGAGATAGAAATGCAAGATCAAAGTTTAACTATACCTATGTATGTATACAACAGATGACCCATACAAGCTCGAGACAAAGACAATGCAGCAGAAAACTCAAGCAAAATGGAGTAAGTATCGATAAGACATTGTACCCCTTATTTCACTTTTAGTGTACATGGTCTATATTGTTGATAATTAGTTTATTATGGAGCTTAGAAGTTCATTAAGAATGACAAATTACCTGTCAATAAAATGTTGGCAAGCTATTGAAGGTTATACTTCCCCGGGGATTCTTGACAAAGTGAATTATTAAGCATCACGATTATACTCGTGCATTTGTTGAAACAAGTACGACTGCGGCATGCTTATGGCACTATGGATGCTAAAGAGAGAGTATTGGATATTTCTTGAAGTTGGTGTGTATGCAATTACGTTTGATAGACATAACATTTATATAATTCATATATTAAACTAGAAAACATTACTAACAAACGTGTTATTGCAGCCTATCTTACATTCAGACAAATTCACGCTAGTGGTTAACTTGGTTATGTATGGCTTTAACCAAGTGAAATAGGATGTGATAAGGAAGGCATAAAGAACAATTAAGGAGGTTCAGTCCAATTGTATAGTGATTTAGATCAACTACATGTGTCATTTTACGCATTTGGTTTTCTATACATTGTACTATAAATAAAGATTAGATTTAGATCAAATGTAAATAAGAATTTGTGATGACGACAACATTGGCTTAAGTACTTGCCAAAAATGTAAAATAGGAACTGGTTTATGAATTGAAAATTGTTTGTGTAAATGTATACTCTTGCTTCCATTCCCCCTTAACCTGCTCAGCCGGTTGCTCGTCACTACGCATTATTCCCATCTAAAGTAATCCATCATCAACCAACAGCTACTATTCATTTGAGGAAAGATCTAACGGCCTTAAAAATGCGCTACAACCCTACATCGCATTCACACGGCGCTATAGGTTAGTAGTTGCCTATAAAAAAATAGTATATACAAATAACATTGCTCTTGAGAATATATCTCCTGTCTCACAAAATCCTCGTTATATATAAATTTGTTGAAATATTTTTTTATATATATTATTAATTTAATATATATTCATATCCTTTTTTATATTTTTATTTTTATGGAAAAATATTATTTATCAATTTTAATATACAAATTAAAAAAATTTAAATTAATAATTTATATTTTATTTTATTTTTTCATTATTTTATTTTTCTTTACATTTGAATCAAATCCCAGCTTCTCTGTGAAAATAAAATGAAAAATTTCTCTCTCACTGCAAAGATTCAAGTAAGGGAGGAGACATGAGAGGAGACGTGGAGGAGAGAGAGCCTCCCCACCCTCGTCTTGTTGTCATCCCCATTTGATCTCCACAAGGACTTCTAAGTTTCTAACTTTTGACATTTATTATAGATGATTAACACTAATACCAATTATATAGATCAATGAAGAAATATTGATTACTTCCAATTTATAATAATTCTTTTCATACTATCATCTCTAAGTCTTCTTGTTTCAATCAAAAGTAGAAGATTGAGTGCTTTGATCTTAAAATATATAATGATCTTTTAATTTACAATTATTTGTGTTTCTTGTCATGTAATTTGTTATGGTTATTGTTATAATGTTATTAATTTAAGATTTTTAATCAGAGTGAAATAGTTTAGAAATATTGAAATGTGATTACTAGAGTAACAAGTAGTAACTTGAGCAAATTTAAAAATTTAGAACCCAACAATTTGAAAGGTTTAATAATGATATTTCAAGTAAAAACTAATTATATGGTACTTACAAAATAATAAACTATATTTACTAAAAATTAAGTTATTCCCACATAAAAACAAAAATAAAATTATAATAAACAATAACATAAAGTAAAATGAAAAAAATTAAATCTATAATGACACAAATCTTTTAACATGATATATAGTTACTAATTAACTCTTTTGAGTAATTGTAATAAAATATTATATTAATATAACAAAGGTTAAATATACGTGCAGAAATTATGCTAAATCTAGGTCTATCAGCTTTATTTATATTAATCTTTTCTTCTTAAATAGAAACTATAAAGTTGCCTATGAAATTTACTATTTTACTATATATTATAAATATATATCTAAGTCTTGATAAATATTTATATAATATCTAGTAAAAGAGTTAATTGGTAACTATCATGTTGAAAAATTCGTATCATTATTTATAATTTCCAACATCTAATTTTTTAAATATTTTACTTATATTATTGTTTTATTATATTTTTTTGTTCGGGAAAAACTAAATTTTTTAGATGTCATATAACTAATTTTTACTCAAAACATCATTTTTGAAACTTCTAAAACTTTGGTTATAAATTTTGAAATTTGAATTATGTGCTGCTCATGTAATTACTAATTATTGTTTACTCTAGTAATCATATTTCAAAATTAATTTCAAAACTCCTTGGCGAATTAAAAATTTTAATTAATGACATTATAATATTAATAATAAAAAATTATATGACAATAAATACATTAGTTTTAAATTGAAATATCATCATATATTTAAGATAAAAGAATTGAATCTTCTACTTTTAATTATTGGCAACAAGAAGAGTTATAGATAATAACATGCACGACGTACGTACAAGCACTCTTATGGATTGAAAATAATCAATATTCCTCCATTCATCTATATAAAGATATTTGGCTTTACCTTAGTCTTAATCATATGAAAGAAATGTCAAAATTGAAAGCACTTATTAGCAACCGTAAGAATTCAAAATATAGAATCAATGGAGCTTACTAATTATTTGACCTCACCAACGCTCCATCCAGTGGCGGATTCAGAATATTCGTCAAGTAAGGTCATTCTTTCTATGACATAAGAATAACACAATAAAATTAATAAAAATTCAATGAATACACAATAAATTAAATAAAACTAAATTATCATAAATATATGAATAAGTAAAATAACAAATTATATAAATATTTCTAAAGTTGTCCTTTATGAGTTTCATATTTTGAAATAGATGCATTATAACTTCATTAGAAATAATATCAAATACATATATTTTTTAACATATTAAATCATTGAAAAATTACTCATTCAATTTCACAAATCCATCTTTATATTAAGAAGCATTTTTCTACCTTTCTACAATTGCTATAAATAGACTTCATACTAATTTTAGTGCCTCTTCCGTAGTATGCTCTCCAAATCTCTTCTTCTAATTCTTGACTCTCACCATTCTTGGATCATCCTAGCAAGCGTGAGCGAGAGTGATAAGGTATGAACAAAAATGAAGAAAGGAAGGAGAAGGAAGACTGTAAAGTGAAATAGAGAATATGATATTCATTGAATAACAGATAGTACATCAAGTAGTTATTGATAGAATAATGCAATGCTGACTCATCATAGCAACCTCCTGAGTCAGCTAACTACTTGAACTACTTTCCTTAATATTTCCCCTCAAACTCAAGGTACCTTTGTTTTCTACCCTAAGCTTGTTTTTCAACTCCTCAAGCAAAGCACTAGACAAAGCCTTGGTAAAAATATCAGCTACGTGATGTTCAAAAGGAATATGTTTAACATCTAATTTATTTTGCTTAAATTTTTCTCTCATGAAGTAGAGGTCAAGTTTAATATGCTTTGTACGATAATGAAGAATTGGATTAGCAGATAACAACACTGTGGTCAGGTTATCACAATGTAGCATCATTTGTAGACTTGTAAGTTAGTAAGCAATTATTGCAAGCAAGTTATTTCAAAGACTATTTGTCAGACTCCTATATTCAGCTTCATTGTTGGATCTAGAGACAATGTTGTCATGCCGCAATTTTGAGAACTTGACCGTTGTAGGAAACCACCATATAAATGACATCCTACAAGCCTTTATATGTAATATAGTATGAGACGTACAATTGAACTAATTTTACGTACATGCATGTGATTCAAGTAGGGGAACTTTTATAAAATTTTGACAGAGTTTCTCCTATTTATTGAACTTTCCCCACATACACACAGTACTTCACAAAGTGCCAGACTCACTGGAAGACAAAAAAAGCCAAACTCAAGTAACAACATAATACATGCATGTACAAAACATTACAACACAACTATGAAAATGTCCTAGCTCAACTGTCCAAGATCTTCACTAGTTGTTCCATTAATCTCCCAAAAATACCTACAATTTAACCTGGTGAAAAAATAAAAGGGGGATGAGTCATAGACTCAGGGAGATGAAAAAACCTCCACATAAGGATACAAGTTAGAACATAAAATAATATATATATATATATATATATAGGATCTTGCTAAGCTACAGCACTCCATAATTGTTATGACAATACAGCTACCACAAAAGCTAGTCCCAGGGGCCCATAATAAAATAAGTGGAGGCCACAATAAAGCAGGTGGGACCCACCAACTTTTGTGGGATGTTGCACCGCTACAGCACATTCGCACAACGCTGTAGCTTAAAATTCCCCATATATATATATATATATATATATATATATATATATATATTCTATTTGCATAATAAGGTAAAATAAAGAAAA
>JASKGM010044484.1:0-57691 GCA_034509205.1 Ceratonia siliqua
GAGAGAGAGAGAGAGATAGAGAGAGAGAGAGAGAGAGAGAGAGAGAGAGAGAGAGAGAGAGAGAGAGGGGGAATTATAAATTTGGCCTCATGAAATTAACCTATTTCTATAGCTATTTTATTTTCCACCATTAGTATATAAATTAAATAAGAACTCTCCTCCACACACACACCAAACAAAAAAAGAGAGTCAAATATAGCTAGATTCAAGTGGGTGTGAATAAACATACAGAGAAAAGTGGAAAACCATAAGAAACTTCAACATATTTTCCGTTAACATGTTCTTAAGTATGAATATTCAGGAGCATGTTTTTAACTTTTAAAATTTAAAATTTATTTTATAATTTATATTTTAAGAAATAAGTTAAAATAATTTGAAAAAAATAAATTTTTTTATTACACATTAATTAAAAAATAAAAAAAATCTTTTAATTTTTTTCAAATTTTGTTTAAAAATTTCTTAAAATAAAAATTATAAAAAAATTTAAAATTTAAAATTAAAAAAATTAAAAACATGTTCCTGAGGATTTGAGGAGCATGTTAGAAATAGCCAAATATCAATGATCAATGAGATCTGATACTTCAGGACAGCAAGAAACATTAATGTCTCTATAGTTTGTGGGTGTTCATCAATGCCAGGAAGTTTAATCCGCAAATTCTGGGTTACTTCTTAAAAAAATAAAAACAAAGTGGATTTTCATGTCATTAATTACTGAAGGTTATTGAACAAGAGAATGACACTAATTGTTACTAATATATAGGAAATATTAATTTGTTCCCAAACAAATATAGCCTTTTGGTAAAAATACATTTTAATCCCCTTAAGTTTACACCAAGTTTCACTTAGAGTCTACTGATTTTCGTTTTTTCACTTTTATCCTATAATTTTTAAAAAATTCAAATTTGTCATTTTTTTCACTAACTTGGTATGGTATCCATGTGACAAGTTAGCATCTACATAGCCTATGTTTTGCTGACATCTCTTTGTCCTCCTTTTTTCTCTATCCTACTCACTCCTTCTCTATCTTCGTTATTTTAATTTGTCTAAATGTCTCTCCCTCTTTTCTTCATAATTTTTTTTTCTCCACATGTCAAAAATACTTCAGAAACAGCCACGGAAAAGTGGTGATGGAAACTAAAGAAAATTGGAGATTCTGAAATTTTAATTATTTAAGAGAGTTAGGTTTATTAGGAATGGTGATAGAAATCAAAAATGTTTTCTACCTAAGCCCTTCCATTTCCTTCAAAGTTATCTGTAACTACAGAGGAATGAGTACTGGTTTTGATTGATTTGGTAATTTTTGTTCATTTTCACTGCATTTTGTGGGAGAGTAATATAAGCATCACTGACTTACGCCCTGACTTGAGTAGCATAGAGCACATGGAATTTTGTGTGAATCAGCAAAGACTATCTTGCACAGTTAAATAAAATTAATTATTATTTTATAAATTATATAAATATAAATTATTGTTATAAAAAAGGAATATATAATTATTTAATATATTATTATATTAATTAAATATATAGTATAATTAAAATTTAATAGTCCATAATTTAAATTATATATATAATAATTTAATTTATATATATATATTAATATATTACTATCTTAGTATATTATTAATCAATAGCATTTAAGGATCTCTATGCTCCATGTACTATATATGCCATTCTTAATAAATTTCTATAGAATATTCCACATGAATTGAAGAGAAAATACAAATAAAAGCTGGCGATTGTTTCCGAAGGCATCTCTAGACCACTGGTCAAACAAAGAAAGAGGGAGGGAGAGTAGATTCTAGAAGGAAATTGTTGGGAAATTACTAGAATAGTATATATAAAGGGCGGTGGGGATTCAACAATTTTGTTTAGTGCCGCACTCTCTTTATACATTATTAAAACAATAATAATAAATTTTATTATAGAGTTTTCATAAGTTAAAATGGATATGTTATAACTTTATTAAAATAGTATCGATTACATCTTTCTCTAAATAACATATCAAATAATCAATAAAAAATTAACTAAATTTTAGACAATGAAGATTGTTAGGAATTAAGAGCATTGGAACTACCTGCAATTGAATTTTCATTGTTAATTTCTTTTGATAATAGAGCTTTTCGTTTCAAATATCTCAACGTAAAATAATATAATTTTAACATTACAAGAAATTGACCGAATTTATATTATTTCAATCATCCATGAGAATACAATAAAATACTATAATTTTAATTGATAATTTTCTATGCAATTATGTTAATAAATTTTGCCATGTTGCTTGAAGAATAAAAAAAATGTGAGAGAGAGATTACTAGATGAAAAAACGTTTCATCAATAAGAGAAGAAAATCAAATAATAGATAAAAAAGAAAAATAACGCTCAAAAATTAAAAAAAAAATTCATGATGAAAAGAATACCTCTTGTCATAGCAATGTTATTCCACAACTAACTTTTCGCGTAGCATCAATGCTTGAGGCCCCTTAGGCTGAATTATTTGGAGCATTGGCTTTTCTAACTTTTGCATCTTTAACTTCTTTTGTTTTTGTTTTTTTGTTTTTTTTTGGTTGAATAAATTAGCTTTATCATTCTAATCTGATAAAATATCAATTTAATAAAATAATTAAACTCATGAAAAAAACAAAACAAATGGATTGGTTCCAAATGACCAATATAATGAGATTATATTTTAGGTTATGAATAATTTATTATGAGATGTGAAAAAAATAATTAATGACTATTAAATAAAATTAAAAATTACATGAGTGATATATATATATATATATATATATATATATATATATATATATATGTGTGTGTGTGTGTGTGTGTGTGTGTGTGTGTGTGTGTGTGTGAGATTGTATCTTATAAAAAAATTATTTATTTTAAGAAATAAAAAAATAATTTAATAATCACTAAATAAAAATAAATTATTAAAATTAAAATATTAATTAAATATTACATAATAATATATATATTTTTAATAAATAACCAATAAATATTTTAATATTAATCATTTATTTTTTTTCAAAAATTATTAACCACTCTTCTCATTTTCCATTCATCATCACTCCTCCCACCCGATGTATATACTCATTCAAATGTGGGGTCCCTAGTTGGTATGTGCTGATCTGCCTATGTATATAACACAAGCCTAAAGAGTGCATTGGGAACAAGTTTTGACATTTTGTTTCTGACGTGCATAGAAAGTTTTCTGCTTCTTTCTGTCTCATCCGTGCTGCCTTCCCTGCCGACCAACAAGAAAGTGGTCCACAAGCATCTATCGCATGCCAGTTTCTTACGATCAAAAAGTTGATAATAATCCATATTCTAAAGTCAAAAAGAAATTTAGGTCTCCAAATTTTAATTTATTTGTTGATTTGGTCCCTGAACTTTTGAAACAGGTCATTCATTGAGCTTCTATTTGGGTTCAATTTGCTTTTAGAGATAATTAATATTAAAAATATACTCATTCATTTTTGTTATTTAGTGACCAAAATTATAACAGGGGCATAATTACAAACACAAAAGTTGAAAAAAAAGAAAAAAAAAAGAAACCATTCATATGGCTAAACACAAGTTTTATTAATTTGGTTTTAAACAGAGACTTCTACTTAAATATATATTGGATTTATTGTTCATAATCATCAAATGTAAATTCATTTTTTAACATATTACAACAATGATCATTGTTAATCGGTGATTCCTATCCTACTCCATACTCTTGGAGTAGGTTTTCATTTTTAATTTTTTTGTTTTTAATTTTTTTTATAATTTCTATTTTAAGAAATAAGGTAAAGGAATTTAAAAAAATTTGAAAAAAATAAAAAAGAAAAAAGAAATTTGAAAAAATTTCATAATATAATAATTCAAAAAACAAAGTGGGAAAACCAAAAAAAAAATTTTAAATTTAAACAAATAAAATTTAAAAATCGCAAAACTTACTTATAAGTATCCCTACTCATGAGTAGGTTAGAAAACCCTTTGTTAATTTGGGAAACCTCCTCGAATAAAACTCACTCCTAAAAGGGCTTTGAGGAGGAAGGCACCCAACATCACAAATTAAACCTAACATGAGTCCTAGTCCTAGCTCGAGTCATCAAGCTCTTATATCATGTTGAATTTAGAAAACCTCCTATGATGAAACTCATTCCTAAAAACGCTTCGAAGAGGAGGACACCCAAGGGGCTTAATTATATATCCCCATAGGCCACCCAACACCTCTGATGTGGGACTTCTAACAATCATGACATAGGCCAAAAACATATTTAATAAATATATGAATAGGAAAATTTTATCATACATACTTAACTAACTTTTTCTTTTGGTAAGATAATTGTAAACACCTGATTTTGTCCAGATATATTTTTTTTTACTAAAAAAAATTACATTAAGAAAATAAAAAAAATAATATAACGGAATAAAACAAAAAGAAAGAAAGTACAAAATGAGAAATGGAAGTAAAAAGAAAAAGCACTTTGTCCCAATTTCTATTTTTTTTATGTCTATCCTAGCCCATTAAATTTAATCCAATTATCTAAGCACATTACTTCACACCAGCCCAATTCCTTCCTATTTCAACTCCCTTAACCCAACACCCCTTTTAGCCCAATTCCCTCATCTTTCAGCCTAACCCATTGCACTAAGTTGGACCCAATTACCTACAACTCGGTCCATCCCTTTTTATTGAATCCAGCAACCCAGTTACATAAAAACCAAAAAGCCAAAATCCCTCTTCCAACCCCATATCACGGCACCCCTTCTCCCAATCTTTGAACTACCTATCCACTCGGTACCCACTCACCCGCAAATCCCACTCTGCAATCCACCCATTCTTTTTTGCAGCTTCAACTACCCATCTCTCTGTACACACACCTTCAACTCCTTTGGCAACCACTTCCCCCACACCCATTCTCTGCACGACCCACTTCCCTCACATCCACTCTTTGAATCAATCACCATCCCTCGGCCATAACTCCCCTGCAAACCACTCTCACCCATTCTTCTTGCAACCTCATCCCTTTGCAACCCCATTTCTCCTTCACCTTCTTATCAATCACCTATCTTCTCCACGGTACCTCTCTGAAAACCATTCTCTTTACCCATACTCTGCTAACCATTCTCCACACGCCAACTTCTAAAACCCCATCTCTGTGCACCCACTCCCTGACCTTCTCCTCATCTTCACGTCACCATAAAGAAAACAACAGCAGGAAATGGGTTCGTTGGTTATAAAAATCAAGAGAAGAAATCAAAGAAGAGGGACGAATGGGAGGAGAATCAGAACAGGTCAAAATTCAAAAAACAAAGCAAATTGCCAGAATAGAGTGATGGGGATCACGAGATCGACAAACTGAGGAGATCGATGGATCAAAGAAGGAAGTCTTGAAGTTGAAACCGAGAGTGAAAGACGAATCAGAAAGAAGGAGACGAAACTAAGGTCGAGAATTAGAGGAACCGAGGGAGACCAAGAATAAAAGAGATCAACAAAGAACAAAAAAATCAAGAAGATAGGAAATTTCAGAGAAGAAATTCTTAGAGCAAATTTGTGAAGAAGAGAAGAAGTTGAACAAGGGTTGCAATGGGCTTTCTTCAAGAAGGTAGGCATCTTCATCCCTTTTGCTATTTACGCTCGTTTCTTTGGTTTCTTGAGTTGGTCTATGGTGGATCTCATAGTCTAAAGTTGTTTGGTTCCCACTCGAGGAGCCTTCAGGTGTAAGGATTTTCTTATTCTAATTTTGAATAGGAGTAGTTGATTAGAGTAGTTTATTATGACTATGAACTTAATAAATCATCTTAAATTTGATTTTTGGCTCTACTTTGGTTATTCACTTGCTGATTTGAAATGTAATCCTTTTTTAGACTTGTTGGTTTAAACCTGGGTAGAATCTATTTGGCTGTGTGTTTTGGAATGGAGATTGGTGTTGTTTCGAATTTTTTGGAATTGATACTGACCTTCTCCAGTGATGTCACTTAAATTGGCTTTGATTCTCAAATAAGCACTTCGGCCACATTGATTCTATAAAGCATGATTAGAGCATTGAGTTAATCCTATTTATTTGTTATGAATTTGATTTTGAACACCCTGTTTAGTTTGCTCTAGTATGATATTAAGGATGGTTATCATATTAATCATATTTCTAAGTGACTCTGATTGTTACATATTAGTTTGATCATTACATGATCACTCCCCATGGTGAGTTTAAATCAGATTGTCATATGCTGAATGATTTTTTTGGTTTTTTGCACATTCTGGAGGTATGCTGAATGGTTTTTTTTTTTTTGTTGATTTTGTTCATTTTGAAGACATATTGTATTGGTCCTTTCAATCTAGTGTATCTTGTAAAATATGATTTTATTTTTTTTAGAGAATGGGCTGCATTCATGCTTTTAAACTAGGCCTTATGGGAATTAGAGGATTTTGGCATTGGAATGTTGATTTTGGGTTTAAAATGATATATGACAGTCACTTATTGTTAGGAAGACTTTGACATTATTTATGTGAAATGTGGTCTATGGCTAGCCTAGTGCATTGTTTGTATATGGGTTTCACGGTTATGACCATTCCTTCAATGTTTCTTATGTTTTTGTAACTTTGTCAAAATAATGTGTATTAGTTTTGTACAGATGCTTTTATATATATTTTTTTATTTTGGGTTTTGTTTTAGTATGGTAAAAGAGTGTTCAATGCATCTTTTAGAAATAAAGTAGAGAAAAAAAGTTTTTTTGTGGACTCCAAAGGTCCAATTAATTATGGTTCTGGTTTTAAAAGTCCAAAATAATCACTTGTTACCAAAAAGGGGATTTCAAATGCCCACTTAAAATATTTGTCAAAAGGGGGTTCCAAAGACCCACTCAAATTACTTTCAAGGATTACAAAGGCCCAATAGAATTACTTTCAAAAAGGGGTTCAAAGCCCAATGCTTCCAAAATGACTCCAATGACCTAATCAAATATTTTCAGAAAATGGAACTTAGGCAAATCCAATATTCTTGTAAATAATGAAATTTTAACTAAAATGCTTTCTGAATTCTCATTATGGTCCCAATGTTTTCAAAGAAAATGGCGTCATTGTCCTAATATTTTCATAAATTCTGTTTTGATCCCGATATTTTCAAGAATTATATTTTGACCCCGATACTTTCAAGAATTACATTTTGACCCCCAAGTATTCAAAAATCGTATTTCGACCCTACTTGTTTCATAAATCTCCTTTTGCTCCACTACTCTTATAAATGTCATTATTGCCCCCCCATGACTCAATATTCAAGAGACTTTCAGTGGAAGTTTATCTTCCCCAAAGTTCCAACACTGTGGAATTTTATATTCCCCGAGGTCTTAACTCTTACAGGCATTTAGTGGAAGATTCTCTCCAATGTTCCAATTCATTATCCAGTCTTTTAGTGAAATTTTATATTCCTCGAGGTTTAGCTTCCATAGGCTTTCAGTGGAGGTTATCCTCCCCAATGTCCTAATATTCAGGCTTTAAGTGAAAATTTAATTTCACCTAATCAATTTAATCAAACAATTTTGAACTACGTTGACCTTTATCCCTTTTAGGGTACGTAGGTACTTACTTGTAAGGCAGGTCTAGTTACTTCTTTCTCTATCTCTGTCCTTTATTATCTTATTAATAAAATGAGGTAGTTAAAATATATTGAAAATTTTAAGCACAAACAATTTAAAGTAACCATCCTCAGGGATGGATGTTGTGAAGTGTCTAACACATTCCCCACACGTACTTAGACTCCCGAATATTTCTTTTAGTTCCAATGGCCAGTTTTTCTTTCCTTTTTTAAGGATCCCAATTATCCTTTTAATTAATTGGTGGTGACTCCATTTTTCTTTGCGTTTACCCTTATCCGCCCAAAAGTCATAAATTGATGGTTTTTCACCGGTTGTCACGTTGTGACAATAACTTGACTAACTTTTGTCTTAGTTAGTATTACAACCAAATCATAAACAAAAAACCAAAAAAAAAAAAACCAGCAACAATGACTGTAAACACCTAGTTTTGTCCAAGGATTTAAATTAATTGATAACAAAATTAAATAATAAAATCTAAAAAAAAATAATTATTAAAATTAAATAATTAAATATATATATATATATACAAAATAAAAAAAACAAAGGAAAATGAAAATGAATGAATGAATGAAAAATTTACAAATAAAGAAAAAACGAAAAAAAAATTAAAAAAAGGGGCAAAAAGAGCCATTTTTGGCAAATCAACAGGGTTTTTTTGACAGCCCAATTAAGAAAGTTCGACCCACCAGAGCAGTCCAGCCCAAGCCACAACCCTCAACCCTTAACCCGCCTGGCCCATACCCATCCTCTCTGCCTCGCACGAGTCTCTGCCTCGCACGAGTCTCTGCCCTTCATCCCCGATCCCTCTGTGTGTGAGCTTTCAAATCCTCCTGCAATCTCGCCGATTCCCTTCACCTTGGCACCCTTTCATTTCCTCTCTACCTCACGCCCTAACATCCGTCCCAATCACCACTGTCTTCCCTTCAATCACCGGTAAATTTCTCTCTTTCACTGTCAAACCAGAAATCTAATCAGCGAGTCGATTATTCTGCTTTGAATCACGCCGTGACAAAAGGAATTAATCCGGGGAATTAAGCTCTGATCTACGACTATAAAAACGGGAAAGAGACTGAAGCGAAAAGGGACCAACAGAGACACCAATAACCAAGAGCCCTTTCAGACCGAGAGGGGAATCGAGAGCCAGAGCTTCTGAAACAGGGATCAACGGAGGAGAGAGCCGAAGATAGAGAGAAAGAAAATCAGAATCTGGAAGGGAATTGACAAGGGTTCTAGGAAGACTCTGTCTCCTCGGTCAAGGAGGTAACCCCATCAATTCTTCTGTTTGATTTGGCTTTTGGGAGAACAAGGAGTGTATTACGGTCTCAAACTCAAAGCTGCGGTATAGTAAGTCAAATTCAATTTTAGCCTAATGATAGTTTCAATCTGATGTGTATCTCTAAGTCTCAATTAGGAATTGCACATTAGCATTTTAATTCTGAATTTACTTCAGTCGGGATTCTCTACGGTGAATCAAGGGATTTAGCTTTGTGGTTTGATTCTTTTGTTTGTTCAAATTAAAAATCGTTATGGAAAGACTGATTCACGAATTAATCTCGGCTGGGGCTGCGTTTTTTAAACATAGTACTACTAATGTAAATTTTGTTCATCATGGTTATTCAGAAACCTTAAGTACCCCTTAACAGCTGGTTTTGATTACCCCTGAATTATTATCTGCACTGGCTTGGTATTATGGTCACGTTTGACTTGGATTTGGTAAGAGTTAAACCTACTTTCATATTGGCAAGGTAACTCTGATATGCATCTGAGGAACCTGTAGTTACGAATAGGTTTTCATGCTTGTAAAAAAAGGGGATTTCTGATATGCGCTTTGGGGATTTACCAATTAGATAATTTTTAAAAGGCGATTCTGATTTACCTCATTATTTCAAACCCGCTGATATTGGTCTGAGTTTGAGATTTGAGAATGCTGGTTTAGGGTTGGGTTGGGGTTTGTTTTGAGATGAGAAATTTTGAGTCATGTGTTTTTACATTGAGTTGCACCTTTCTTTGTAAATTCAAAACTGTTACATGGCCAAGTTAGTATTGCTTGGAAGATTGACAGGTGGGTGCAATATTGATTTCATGTTTGGGAAATTGTGATGTGGATTTGTCTTTAATTGGTGGTTGCAAATATAGGTTTTCATTTGAGTTAATTAATATTGATTGCTTTCTTATTCTCCTTGGCTCCATTTAAGTTGTTCAAATGTGTTAGCGTTTTAGGGAGTAGGAAATTCAGGTCTTCATGTGCTGACATAGCTCATGGATTTCTTGGCTTTACTTTAACAAAGGAACCCGTGTTAGCTTAATTAGGTTTAGCTAAGATTGACCCCCAATAACTCAATCTGAAAGTATGACTCTCTTGGGATTCCAAAAGCCCAAAACTCTAAAAATGAGCAACACAATTCTAGGAGACTTTAATCAGATTTATTGAAAACCCAATCCCTTTGAATTTTAGAAAGAAATGGGTTGCAAGGGCTCATATAATTTTTTTTTAAGGGTTCCAAAGGCCCGTCTAATTTGGCTCTTTGAATTGGGTCCTTAAAGGTCCGTTTGTAAAAACTCAGTCCCTTTTGGGTTTCAAGGGCCCAGTACGGTCTTTTAAGGGATTTGATTCACTTTTTCTCATTAGGGCTCCAAAAGCCTAATAGAATATTTTAAAATGAAAAAAAAAAAAACTTGTTAATCATTATGCTTTGGACTAGAAATAACTTTCGAAGTATTCTTTTCACCTCAAAACCTCTAAAAAGAAAAATTATATTTTGGCCCTATTATTTATGCTAATCACCTTTTGGCCACACTATTGGCATAAATTACATTTTAACCCTCAAATCTCCTAAAAGTCACATTTTGGTCCCTATTTCTTTCTAAATGTTTTGAAAGGCTTTTAGTAGAAATTTAAACTTCTCCAAAGTTCCTATCTCCACGAGCATTCAGTGAAATCATATATTTCCCGATGTCCCATTTCCTCACGAACTTTCAGTGGAATCTTATTTTCCCAAAGTCTCAATTTTCATAGGCTTTCAGTGGAGTTTTGTTCTCCCCAAATGTCCTAATTCCTTTTAAAGGCTTTAAGTGGAAATCTAATTTCCCCAATGCCCTAACATCATTCTTAATCAATATCAACCAAATATTTCGAACTACGTTGACCTTGATCCTTTTCGGGGTACGTAGGCACTTACTTGATAAGGCAGGTCTAATTATTTATTTTTTTCCATTTTTGTCCATTTATTATTTTATTAATAAAAAGGGGTAATTTAAATACAGTAAAATTATTAAGCACAAACAATTTAGGGTAACCGTCCTTAGGCATGGACGTTGTAGGATGCCTAACACATTCCCTATGCGTAATTAGACTCTTAAACCCTTCTTCTGGTTCAAAAGGCCAGTTTTCTTTTCCTTTTTTTAGGATTCCAATTATCCTTTTAATTAATTGGTGGCGACTCTCATTTTCTCTACGTTTTCCCTCACGTACCCCAAAGTCATAAAATGGTGGCTTTTCACTGCCGTCACGTTGTGACAATGACCAACCCAACTAATGCCCTTTGGATCCTAAGAGAGAACCTGGACAAGAATTTTAGTCAAATAGGAAGAAGGTGTAGCCATGCAACTTGAAGAGAACTTTTAAGCAGCTTTGGTAAGCTAATTATTGCCTAATTGCTCGCTTGTCTTTAAACAAAAGAAAGAGACTTTTTTGAAACCTACCTCCTCAACAAAGCCACATCTTCAATAAATGTTCAAGCAGGAGGAGGTTATGAGTATTTTATTATATTCGCTGATGATTACTCTATGTAAACACCTATTTTTATTTAGATTTATTTTGTTATTTGCCAAAATGGGCACCAAAAAATAATAATATAATATAAATTAAAAAAACATATATAATATGAAAAAAAAAAAAAAAATATATATATATATATATATATGTATGTATAATAAACAAAATATAAAAAACAAAAAAGGGGAAGGAAGACAAAATGCAAAATGAAAAAATGTATCTTTGGTCTTGGCCCATTTGTTTTAGCCCAATTGCATTCTCTCCCTCCTTTGTTTGTTTTTTTTTGGTGCCTAACACTCCCTAACCCGGTCCAATACACACGGCCCAATCCAAATAACCTAAATCTACCCTACCTGACCCGGTCCGCTTATTTACCCTCCTGAAACCCTGGCCGTTCAGCAGGATTTTCTCTCTCCATCCCTTTCGATTTACTCCATCGCCTCTCTGCAATTGTACCGCTGGTCCCCTCCTCGACACCATTTCATCTCTGCTCCTCTTCATGCCTCTATTCCTTCATACTTTCCTTCTCTACATTTTGTCTCTGCCCTTCACCAGAATACCCACTCACGACAAACTCCATGCATACCTGTTGGTTCCTTCATAGCCAACATCATTGTGGACCGAATTCCAGATTCACGCAAGCCGAGCCTCACTACTCCAGTTAGACCCTAGCCATCCCTTTCTCTCGCTATTTGTTGATTCCTTTTTTCGATTTTGTTCTTTTTAATTTCGGCCAGGCGTCCTCTGTCCCTCCAATTTTAGCAAAATAAGTCCTAGCTTCAGGTTCCTTTCGCTTGCTACCCTCTGACTGAACCCTATGCACGGAAAATCCATCACCACTTCACTCCAAGACGATTCTCCTTTCCTTGCGGGATTTGGTCTCCTCCCTTTAGCTATAAAATCAGAGAAGCACAGAAGAAAATGGGGAGAAGAGGGTCCCTCTTTTAGGAGAATCAATCTTACTAAAGGTGTTTGGTGGGTCGATTTGGCTTTTAGGAGAACAAGGATTGCATTACGGGGGATTGGAGTTTGGGAAAGGATTATTTCGTGGAACGGGCTCTAATTCATAACTGTGATATAGTAATTCAAATTCAATTTTAGCCTGATTACATTGTAAGAAGAGATGATAGTTTCAATTTGATGTATATTTTTGAGTCTAAATCAGGAATTTCACATTGTCATTTGTTTCTGTTAGACGCTCTAGGGTGAATCAGGGGGATTTGGCTTTATAGTTTGATTCTTTTGTGGGTTCAAGTTTAAACTCACTATGAGGATACTGGTTTGCTGATTAATCTTGGTTGGGGTTGCATTTTTATTCAAATATAATACTGCTAATGCAATTTGGTTCATCATGGTTATTTAAGAAACTTTGAGTATCCTTTACTCACCAGTTGATTATCCTCAAGAATTGGTGTCTGTGTTGCTTTTGTATTAGGGGCATGTTGATTGAATCTGTTTTCACAATGACAGAGTAACTCCTAGGCATTTTTAAAACTTTGATTTAGTTTCCAAGGTATAGACAGAACGTTAAGTTTTGGTTCCCTTATGGAAATAAATTTGTGTTAATCATAATTTTACTCGAATGAATGGTAATCGTTTTTGAGATCCTTTGGAAGTCTGAAGTTCCCATTTGATCTTGAGCTTAGACCATATTCTCATGCTCACTTTCCGAATATGTTCTGATATTCTGGTTGGGTGCTTATTCTATTATTTGCTTAATTCTGGTTTGTAAATTATATATCTTGTCTTTTATTCCCCGTTTGAAGTGCACCCAATTCCTTTATTTCATTGGATTGTGTTTTTTGAAATATATCGTTGTATATTTTTGCTTGATTTATTAGATACGTTTATTTCTTTGATTCTTTTTTATTTCTGATGCAAGGATATTGTGCTTGGACTTTATAATAAAAAGTGCCTAATATTTCAATATCCTTTAAAAAACACCCATCACACAATAATAATAATAAAAAAAAAATAAATGAAGATTTTTAAACGTAAAGCCTAAAGAGAATCTTAACAGGAAACTTGGGTTTTCAAAAATGGTAGAATGCTTTCAAAACAATGCTCATTTAGTTATATGGGGTTTAAACTTAGAGGTCCTTTGTCTTTTAATGTAATTTTGTGAAAGGTGGTCCAAGGCCCAATTCTATTAAATACTGAAAGTTTTTATCCAAAAAGGTTTTGGGGCTCAATAAGTTTTTAATCGGTGATGAATCTCTCCAGGAGTTCAATAAAAATTCAATTAAGTTTCTTCATTATATTTTGTGGAAAACTTCAGGTTTAAGGACGGGTTTCAAGGGCCCATTGAGCTAAGGTTTTGAGCCCAATTGAAATCACTTGAGATAATAAAGGTTTGAAACTCAAATCATTTAAAAGGAGCTTGTTATGAAAATTATGTTTTGTCTAAATAAATTAAAAAATAATAAATAAATAAATAAATAAGTTTCAAAAGGTTATTCTGAGAATATGATCTCAAAAAGTCCCATTAAGATTTTAAGTGGGTGTTCAATATTTTTAAGTCATTTTAGAAATCTTTTACTTTTCAAAAATTTAAATTAGACCCTAATACTTTTAAAAATTTAAGTTTGACCCCCTATACTTTGGGAAATTCTATTTGACCTCAATACTTTTAGTAATTTCATTCTTACCCCTATACTTTTAGAAATTATAGTTTTGTCACAAAATTTAGGAAAACTAAAATTTAACTAGGAATAATAAATTTCCATCACCTTCATTTTATTTGTTGAATATTTAAAGGACTTTTAGTAGAAGTTTATTTTTTTCAGAGTCCTAATCTCTGTAGGCATTTAGTAGAGTTATATACTTCCTTATGTCCTGTTCCTCACAGTGTTTCGGTGGAAATTCATCTTTCCAAGATCTCGATTATTTTTTTTTCTAGGTTTTCAGTGGAATATTATATTTCCCAAAGTTTTAAAAGGCATTATGTGAAGGTATGTTCTCCTCAATGCCCTAATTTATTTTTCAGGCTTTAAGTGAAACTTTATATTCCCTTAATGCGCTAACATCTCACCTAATTTATTTATTAAACTATTCCGAATTACGTTGACCTTGATCTTTTTTAGGGTACGTAAGCACTTATTTGGTAAGGCAGTTCTGATTATTTCTTTCTTTATCTTTGTCCATTATCGTATTAATAAAAAGGTGGGTAATTAAAATATATTAAATTCTTAAGCACAAACAACCTAAGGATGGGCGTTGTGGGGTGTCTAACACCTTCCCTACATGTAATTAGACTCCTCAACCTTTCCTCTGATTCCAAGGCCAGTTTTTCTTTCTTTTTTTAAGGATCCCAATGATCCTTCTAATTAATTAGTGGCAACTTCATTTTTTCTGCATTTTCCCTTATGCGCCCAAAGTTATCAAAATGATGGCTTTTGATCGACCATCACATTGTGACTCTCAAGATTTGGATATGTATACCTAATGAAACGAAAGTTAGAAGGCTTTGATAAATTCAAAGAGTTTCGAGTTGAAGTTGAAAAACAATTGGTTAAGTACGTAAATTAAATAACTTTGATATAATCGAGGTGGTAAATACCTCCTTGTAGCATTTAAGGATAGTTTGTTTGAAAATGGGGTTATATCCCAGTTGTCTACATCAGGGAATCCCCAATAAAATGGTGCAGATAAAAGAAGAAATAGAATTCTGTTGGACATGGTAAGACTTATGTTTAGCTATTCATCAATACGAACCTCCTTGTTGGGTCTAGCCTTAGAAACAGCAATGTATGTTCTAAACTTAGTTCCATCTAAGTCAATCCCTAAAATTTCCCTAGAATTATGGAATGGTCATGAACCTAGTTTGAGACACATTACACATTCACATATGGGGATGTCTAGCACATCTGCTAAAAGGGAAAGCAAATAAAATGGAATCTTGTTCAGAAATCTATATATTTGTAGGCTACCCTAAAAGTACAAGAGGTAGATTATTTTATAGTCCAAGCGATAAGAAAGTTTTTGTGGCAACACATACAACTTACTTAGAAAAGGACTACATCAAAAACTACAAGATAATTCTAGAAGAACTATGTAGAGATAGTCTATATTCATGAGTTCATTAAGTTCTTGAAACTTCTAAAGTTCATGAAAATGAACAACTCAGTGAGGAAATAAAAAGGTCCAACCCTGTAGATTAGTAGCCATTGGTGCTTGGTCATAGTGGGAGATCCATAAAAACTCCTACTAGATACATTCTTTTTGGAGAAATCTTTCAAGCTATTTCGAAAAAGGATGAGCAGAATCCTACTAGTTATGTTGAAGCAAATAATGACTTAATGCTGAGGAATGACAAAAGGCTATGAACCTTGAGATGGAGTCTATGTATTCAAATCATGTTTAGGATCTTGTAGAAGCACATGAAGGGATAACCTATATGGTTCAAATGGGTATACAAGAGAATAAAAAGGAATAGATGGGAAGGTTGAAACCTTCAAAGCTAGATTAGTTGTTAAAGGCTATACTTATGTTGAGGGTATAGCATATGAAGAGACATTCTCTCTCCTGGCCATACGTAAGTCTATTAGGATTCTCTTAGCAATCTCAACCATTCTTGATTATGAGATTTGACAGATGGATGTTAATATAAACTTTTTGAATGGTTATCTTAAATAAGACATTTACACGTAATAGCCAATTGAGCTCATACAAAAAGGCCAAGAACACAAGGTATGCAAGCTTAAGAGGTTCATTTATGCATTTAAGCTAGCATCTTGTTCATGGAATATTAGATTTGATCAAACAATCAAATCTTTTTGATCAAAGTGAAGATGAACCATGTGTATACAAAAAAGATATAGGGTAGTGCAGTTGCTTTCTAGTTCTTTATGTGGATGGTGTACTTCTAATTAAAAATTATATTGGTGTATTATCTTCCACAAAGATATGGTTAGCAAAGCAGTTTGAAATGAAGGATTTAGGTAATATCTAGCTATATTCTTGGGATCAAGCTTTTCTGAGAAGAAAGAATAAAATGATAGTAATATCCCAATTTGCGTATATAGACAAAATTCTTACCAAGTTTAACTTGAAAAATTCCAAGAAATGTTTATTACCTTTTAGGCATGGAATTTATCTTTCTAAGAAGCAGCTTCTAAGACTCCTGAAGAGAAAGAGAAAATGAGACAAAATCCCTATGCCTCACTGTTAAGAGTCACATGTATGCCATTTTATCCAATAAACCATATATTTAATTTTTAGTTGCCATGGTTAGGCAATATCAATCTAATCCTGAACATGAACACTAGGTTGCAATAAAATAAATACTCAAGAATCTTTAGAGAACGAGAGATTATATGCTTGTGTACTTTAATGATAGCCTAGTTCCTCTAGGTTATATAGATATAGATTTCTAGTCTAATAGAGATTCATGTAAGTCCACTTTGGATATGTACATATGCTAGGTGCATCAGTTGGAAGAGTGTGAAACAAGACTATATCACATACTTTATAACTAAAGCTGAGTATATAGTTGTGAAGGAAGCTATTTGGCTCAAAAATTTCCATCTTATCCATCTTATAACTAAAGCTAATTATGTTATTTTTTGACAATAATGGAGCTATAGCACAAAGTAAGGAGCCTAAAACCCAAAAGAAACAAAGACATATACAAGGGAAGTAAGGATGTAATGTGCCACCATGCAAAGTAAATCCCATAATTTAAGTTCAAGAATCAAAACTAAAATCTAGAGCCAATTTACTGAACATAAAGTACTCATGGCATGATGTGTAAAAGAAAGAACTTATGCATAAAGCAAGTCAATATTCATTCTCTCATTTTTCAAAGTTTAATAGCTCCAATTTAGTTATATCTCAATTCCACAAGTCCAAAATCAAGAAGACATGAACCCCTTCCATTATCAAAAGAGAATTTCTAATGAAAAACATTAAGTACAAGTCAAGAATCTCAAGATTTTGATGTGCAAATTTTAATATGTTCGCAAGCGCATGAATCACTAATAATGTAATGATAAGTTTACTCAGAGGCTAGTCTCTCAAGGAACTACAGTGGTTTAACTATTTAATTATTTTCTTTAAAACACTAAATTTAAAAGACAAAAAAAGTAAAATAAAATCCAAAGTGAACAAAATAAAATAAAATCCTAAACACTCTAGCCAAATTATAAAAAATGCTCAAAATTAATTAAACTCACTAAACTAGAAGAATGCAAAGATAATAAATAAGGATGAATTAAATTCTATGGAATATAATAGGAGTTTAGTTAACTAACCAATCTTGTATTGAAATATTAGGTGAGTCAAATAAAAATTCCTAAGTTATTGGTTTTTTCCACTAAGACTAGAGAATCTAGATGATTATTGTTAACTCTCACTTGCAATTAACTAATTAATTTCCTTTATGTAAGTTATTATTTAATTAATTGGATTAAACACAAGAAAAAATACATAACTATCTAAATTAAATCAAACCTATGAATTAATTTAAATTCTTGTTCAAGATAACTTAATTAAGCACGGATGTTGTGTCTACCACTTAATTCTCAAATATTCAGTTTAATCACAAATACTAGATAACTAGTCCACAATTTATAATCAAAGGGTATTAGGAACACTGAACAAGAAATAATCTCAAACTTGCACTAAAAAAAATCCACCAAAATGTTCAATACATTCTTGGTAGCTAAACTAAGTAATGATACTCATACATCACTTTTTCTTACACCACTATTATATCTTCTCTTACATATATTATTTTATTATTATCTATCGCCTACTATCATTTATCATCATTATTATTTTATAATATATCAATGGTTAAAAGTGAGGTGTGAGAAATGTGTAAAAAAAATGGTGTATGTGTATCATTACTCCTAAACTAAACTCCCACAATATATTTCATAATTAAATTCAACCCAATGAGATCAACAAAAAAAATCCCAAACATATTGCTAGGCAACAAAAGAAATAAAAATGAAAACCAAAAGAATAATAAAATAAAAAGAAAGAAAAAAACGTCTTCCCTTTTTCACAATGAAATCGCGAGAACTCCTTGGATGGGGTGGTGGCTGTGTGATGAACGGGGATGGAGGAGTGCTGATGGTGCAAAAGGGATGAGGGTTGCCAACGTTTATAACCACGGCAGACAACATCCACAACGACGGCTTGATGGAGATGGTGCTGGCCAAGGATGAGAGGAAAACAACGAAGCCAAGAAGGAGAAGAAACAAAACAGAGAAGAAGATGATGAAAATTAAAAGGAGATGGGGAGATTTATAGGGAAAAATAAAGGTGGACTCTTAGTGGAGGACGGAGTCTCCTTCTTCATGCCACAGCTATGAGCTCTTCTTTTCTCTACGCTGTTGGTTTTCATTGCCAATTAGGGCTCCTTTACCAATCAGCAAAACGACCCTATTTTTATGTTCTTCCATTTTTTTTAGAAATAAGGCACTTAAAAGCTCTTCTTTCATACTTCCTACAAATACACAAAAAGAATAACATAATTCTAAAATAAAACATATAAAAAAAACTAAAAATATTACAAAATATTAGAAAAAATATTGATTTATTAGACTTTTTCCAACATTCAATAGTATAATTTCATACAACTCATTTCAAAGTAAATATGCTTAAAATCATTCAACTAGATAGCTACATAATTTTCACAAGATTTCGTGAAAATCAACACTTGTTTAACTTAGAGGAATTTCAAAGTGCAAAGTCATAAATTCATAAAATTCTCAAGGTTTCAGAAATCAAGTTTTGAACTCATAATTATATCTTAAACATGATATAATAAAATACTAGAGGTCTAGGATAAGGTAGTAAAGTATACTCTCACAAATATAGTACTAGCTCGAGTACTCAGAAAACCCCCAAAATGTGAACTAAAGTTCTGAACCTGAAACTGTCAAGCAAGAACCTCTATCAAGCTCTAAAATACACACTTTGAAACTATCTATAGCCTTAGCATTCTGCAATTTGAGCATATGGAATTTTAGGAGAATTTCAAGAGACAAAAACTTAGAGAAATCTTTAACTGACACTACCAAGGAGCTGCAACTTGCTAAAATACTTACCAAAATGCTCAAAAAGACGGTAGGAAGCTTTCCTCAATACCACAAGTTCCAATTCAAGGCTCAACCTAAAACCCCAATTGAATCCACCATAAAAAACCTAGAGAAAAGTCATGGAGGAGAGTAGGAAGCTTGGGTATTCAAGAGAGGGTCATGAAATTGAGAAATATCAACTTAGATTACTTCAAGGGCTCCCAAACTTGCCCCAAAACCTAGAGAAACCGGATAAGAGCGAGAAAGAAAAAGAGAGAGAGAGAGAGAAAGCAAGTTTTCATAGTTTCAAAATGAGCCAAATGGCTCTTTTAAAACAAAGTCAGGAGGGTTCAGTTGACTAACCCTAATGGGGCAATTGATCGAATTGGTCAAAATTAACCAGATCATTCTGAAACTTCACCCCTATCTTGTTCTATCTCTTCTCAAATTGTTCATCCATCCCACTAGGTCCAAACACGACTGTAAGTGTAAGATTTTTGCATGCGGAAAACTTAGAATTTTGGACGAAAGTTCAAGTGTTATAGATAGAGATGTAATTAAATTCGATAAATAGTCTTTGCCAATTTAATTATAGAAATTACACACAGATATAACATATGATTAATATGACATGGGTTACATTTTAATGTGTAAAATGTGAATTATGTTTTCTCATAATTGTTTATATAATTTCGATTGCAATTTCAGGTCTATAGGGGAGTGACATTGAAATTAATGTTTAAGTATATTAAATCAAAGTGGTATTTAGATGGGTTTAAACATTAGGAGCCAAATTATATAAGCCATAAAATCCAGTATTAACTTACTTAAGCAATTGATAAGTGATGTTGTTCTCACAGACTCATTAAGACCAATCAAAGTGCATGGAGGGAGGTACAAGGCTGAGATTGTGTAAAGAATGCAGGGACGTGTTGTATGAACTGAGTGAAGTGCATCTGAACTCCATGAGTTGAAGACATGGGTATCCAGAAGTGGTATTATGTGGCTTAGTAGAGAAGTTAGGATGACTACATGGTGCAAATATAGAAGTGGTTTAGTGGGTATTGTAGAACGTGTAGTAGGGAATGTTTTATTTTTCTGTTTTCTCCTTAGTATTTATATTAATCGTGGCATGTACAGCAACCTTATGGACAATATATGAAGTTTATTGTGGTCTGTTTCTCACCCTAGGAGAACAATTATATCTCATTGATTCAATCTCTGACTAGGACCTATCAATGGGATCAGAGCTTGGGTATCAATGGCCACAAACAAAGAACGCATGGTGGTCTAGGTGGAATGCAAGAAGGAATACAAAGAATAGAAACATATATCCATGGCTGACAGGCTGCATCGTTTGGAGGACGTTGTTAACAGGCTGTCAAATATGACGTCTTCCACTAGGGGATTTCTGAGCTTCAATGTTGGCCAATGTAAAGGATTTACATAGTCATAACTAGAAGACAATGAGGGAGGAAGACATGTTTTTTCATCAAAAATGGTGAAGCTGGAGTTTCCCAAATACTTTGGATATACTATTGTTTTCCATGCTTCCACCAAGATAACCCCTTTTCAAGTTCTCTATGGCAAATTACCCTTAATGCTTCTAGGCTACATGAACAGTTCTTCACCAATGAACGAACTGGACTGGCAGTTAGCTTACGGAGATGAGCTCCTGCGACACTTAAAAAAGAATTTAAGCGTGGTCATGAACCAAATGAAACAGGTGGCAGACCAAAGGCGACGTGAGGCAATTCGGAATATATGTTTGAAAATGAAGGGCTCCAAGTTCTTCGAAGAAGTTTTGGTTAAGCAGGAACAGTTACCTCCTTAGGAGTCCACGTGGGAAGGTGCTGATGAGCTATATGCTCAATTTCCTGAGTTAACTCACCAAGAGGATGATCAGAACCTTGAGGACAAGGTTCCTGCTGAAAGGAAGGGGATTGATAAGCAACGTCATTCTCACAGACTCATTAAGACCAATCCAAAGTACATGGAGAGAGGTGCCAGGTCTAAGATTGTGCAAAGAATGCAGGGACGTGTCTCATGAACTGAGTGAAGTGCATGTGAACTCCACGAGTTAAAGACATGGGTATCCACAAGTGGTATTACATGGCTTAGTAGAGAAGTTAGGATGACTACGTGGTGTAAACATAGAAGTGGTTTAGTGGGTATCATAGAACGTGTAGTAGGTAATGTTTTCTCTTTAGTATTTATATTAATTTTGGGATGTACAACAATCTTATGGAAAATATATGAAGTTTATTGTGGTCTATTTCTCAACCTAAGTAAACAATTATATCTCATTGATTCAATCTCTGACTGGGACCTATCAATGGCATCAGAGCTTGGTATTAATGGCAACAAACAAAGAACGCATAGAGATGTTGGAGCAAGGTCTAGGTGGAATACAAGAAGGAATACAAAGAACAGAAACATCCATGGTTGACAGGTTACATCGTTTGGAGGACGTTGTTAATAAGCTGTCAGATATAATGTCTTCCACCAGGGGATTTTTGAGCTTCCATGTCTACGAACGTGAAGGATCTTCACAGTCATGACAAGAAGACAACGAGGGAGGAAGATATTTTTTTTTCATCAAAAGGGGTGAAGCTGGAGTTTCCCAAATACTCTGGAGATAATACCACTTACCATGCTTCCACCAAGATAACCCCTTTTCAAGTTCTCTATGGCAGATTACCCCTAACGCTTCTAGGCTACTACAACAGTTCTTCGCCATTGAACAAACTAGACTGGTAGTTAGTAGACAGAGATGAGCTCCTGCAACACGTAAAAAAGAATTTGAACATGGCAGTGAACCAAATGAAACAGGCGGCAGACCGAAGGCGGCGTGAGATAATTCGAGATATACATTGGAAAACGAAGGGCTCCAAGTTCTTCAAAGAAGTTCTAGTTAAGTAGAAATAGTTACCACCTGAGGAGTCCATGTGGGAAGGCGCAATTTCCTGAGTTAACTCACCGAGAGCATGATCAGAACCTTGGGACAAGGTTCCTGTTGAAAATGAGGGGAAAGATAAGCGACGTCGTTCTCACAAACTCGTTAAGACCAATCCAAAGAACATGGAGGGAGGTACCGGGGCTGAGATTGTGCAAAGTATGAAAGGACGTGTGAGTAAGTGCATGTGAACTCCACTAGTTGAAGCCATGGGTATCTACAAGTGGTATTACGTGGCTTAGTAGGGAAGTTAGGATGACTACGTGGTGTAAATATAGAAGTGGTATAGTGGGTCTCGTAGAACGTGTAGCAGGAAATGTTTTCTCTTTAGTATTTATATTAAAGAGACTTAGTTACAGTCCCAAATTTATGTTTTATTTTTTAAAATATTTATTTTTTTAAATGTGTAATTTTTTTTAAAATTTTTTTGATTTTTTTTAAATTTTTTTAAATTTATTATTATTAAAAAATTTTAAAATTTTTTTAAAAAATAAATTTTATTTTTTAAAAAATTTTAAAATTATTTTACAGTTACAATATGTGACTGTAGAGTAGTAAGGTACTTATATTAAATCTAAATCAACATCAACCTTATGGAAAATAGATGAAGTTTATTGTGGTATGTTTCTCACCCTAAGAGATCAATTATATTTCATTGATTCAATTTCTGACTGGGACCTATCAAATAACACATGTCAAGAAATTTAGAAGTGTTTGGGTTTACAGCTTATTTTTTTGAAAAAGGACTTCTTGAAATACAAAGGTGAATGTTCAGTTCAAATGATTTTGAACTGTCTTTGAAATTTATAAGACAATATTTGAATTTTTATCTTTTAGTTTATTTGACTAGATTTATTTTTTATTCAAAATATTTAATGATTAAGATAACTAGACTAATTTTGAATACAAGAAAATCAAACCTACACCTTATCTCCAAGGAAGGTGAAGATTTAAAAAAAAAAAAAAGGCAAAAAAAGGGGATTTGATTAATGTGGGATATCTTCAAAACAAGATATATTTGGGCTGATGAAGATATATAGTTTTAGTAATGTTACATCACTTTTTTCTACACTTTTTTTATACATTCACTTTTAATCATTGATATATTATCTATCATCTATCATCTATTATTATTTTATAATATATTAATGATTAAAAGTGAAGACGTAAAAGAAATGTAGAAAAAAATAATGTACAAGTAACATTACTTAATTAATTTCGGGGAAATGTGAACTTGAAAAAAAAAAATAGAGTTCTGCTAGCAAAAGTATTCCTCTTATAAGAAAATAAAATACTTATTATGTTAGAGAGTGCACACTCTTTTGTGTCAACTACAAATTAGTATGCTGCGGAAGATCTATTGGTAGAGACAACTGTTTGTAGTGTTCATGATCTTCAAGAAATTAAAAGATTTAAGATACAAAAGAAGTTCACGTATAAGAGAACGTTGAATTTAAGGTAAATTCATTGAGTCTAGTTTTATTTACATTACCCACATTTGATTGTTCCTAATTTTACTGCAGCTTTAATATTATGAGACAAAATTTTTTTTTCTATATAGTATTATAGCATTATTCAAACACATAGTGAAGTTGTGGGGTGTCTCAAGCTCGACAACTTAGTCTAGACTCCAACAACTCTGCCTATCTGGCCTCCGTTGGCGCTTCTTAATTTCTTCCCTTCACTGTTTGGAGCATAGAGGAAGCTCTCATTCAGTGCAACTGGAGTGAAATTTCTTGAGTAAAATAGAGAAGAGAAGATGGGCTTATAGCTAATGGGATGATCGAAGTTGGTTGGATTGGAAGAGAGAGAGAGAGATTGGTAAATAGGATTAAAGTGATTCAAGGAAATAGACAAAAAAAAAAAAAATGAGGTCAGTAGAAGCATTAAATAAAAATAATAAGATAAGTTTCATCCAAAAAAAAAAACATCACTAAAATAAGTATAATATTAAAAAAAGTGTAAAGAAAAACTCTATTTTTAATTGAAAATTGATTATTTAGAGTTGTGAATGAATGAATCTTAATATTCAGAGTGGAAGTTAAACTTTGTTTTAAAATTATTTGATTAGAGATTAATTATTTTTTAGTTTAAAATATTTGTTTTAAAAAAACAAAAATGTTAAAAATATATTTTTTATACATATAAATCAAATATTTTTTAGCATACTGCCATCTTAAATAATATATGAACTAAGCCTATCCTCTCATATTAATTGCACACTGTCGTACTATATATTCATACCCATACATTAGGTTATCACAAATTAGGTAACATGTTAGACCCAGATGGGCCATTCCTCAAATTCTCACTTTTTTTTTCAATTTCTTACACACTTTTGCCAATTGTTCCCTATGATGGAGTTATGAACAATAATAAACATTAACTCAACGAGGTATAGGGAAAAAAATGAAGCTTAAGAAAGGTGGTGGAGCTTCTAGGGTCACCGGTTATTCGAATCAAAAGCTATGTGATGTGAATTTTCCATCTTCTGTATTACATGGGACTAGGAGTGCTGACGTTGTTACAGATCCATGTGAACAGAGAACTGTGTGAAGAAGCAAGGAGTAGTAAGACAATGTTTAGATACAACATAGTATGAATTGATTATTATTGATATCAAAGCTTGTTTAGAAATTGAAAGTCACCTCATGATACACTTTTTTGCTTGTTTGAATGTGTTAGTTTCCTTCCCAAGAGATGTAACACACTTGGCAGCACATGCATTGAATAGAGAATTTGTGATTTTCTTCTTTGCTACTCATTTTTGTTTTTCTTTTAATGCTTTTGAACTTTCATTAATTCCTTTCAACTTTTCATTAAATGCACTTTTTCTTACCATCAAGACTTATTCCTACTTTTGTGCTTTTTTCCATACTCTTTTACTCTTTACCTATGGTAATTGCTTCTTTATACAAGAGTAACATTATTTGACTTTTCAACTTTGCTTAATAGCTCGCATGACAACTTGCCTTTCCACTTTAGACTTTTCTACCCAATATTCCATAAAGAAATATATTAGTGTAGCATAGGACTTGACTTGTATTTTTGTAATTTTGTTAAACATCAATTAAAAAATGTCTAATTTAAGGTGCCAAACCTGGAGTAACAAAAATGGTTTAAGTTGATTAACTATTTAATTACTTAATGATAATGGAATTTTGATATGGGTTTAATGAGATTCTTGTGGGTGGTTTGCATATAACTTTTCATCTCAACAAAATTTGACCATTTTTTGCATCAAAATTCAAAAGCTCTACGCCTTTGGTGTGGTGTGGGGATATGTTCTGAGCTTACAAGCCAATGGATTAGCAGAATAGATAATTTATTATCCTGAACACCAGCAGAAGAGAGAGGAAGCAGGGGGCTAAATTAAAAACAAAAGGTTCTACCGAGATTTGAACTGGGGTTACTGGATTCAGAGTCCAATGTCCTAACCACTAGACAATGAGAATTTCAACTCTTAGAGACTTAAAAATTCATTACCTTAAAGGTTATAAGAAAGTTACAAAACACTTCAAACATAACTAGTGCCTTAAGATGAATTCATATATATATCAATTCAATTTTATTTTTATTTTTATTTTTATATATACATTATCATTATTTAAAATAAAAAAATTTCATTTATTTTTTTATAAATAATTATGATCAATCACTATTTTTTTTTACTTTTAATATTTTATACATCTATATTAATATATACGTGTTTTGAGTGTAAACTAACAAACTAAATTAGCCATTATTATTATGTTATATTGCCCTCCTAATTTTTCATTTTTTTTCATTTTTTAATAGATAATGAGTAGTTATTATAATGTGCATGTGAAGAAAGTAGTATTTAATTTTGTAGCTACCCTTGAACATTTGGGATTCACATAAAATAAGACTGCCAAAGTTGTGGCATTAAGATCCATTGATCAATCAGTCAAGGAAGCTAAAGAAGATGCTGGAAATTGTGATGAAGATGAAGACTATGCATTTATCAGTAAGAAAGTTGAACAACTACGATAACAAAGAAGACTCATAAGAGCAAGTCAAAGAAAAGTCAAGGGAGAATCAAGCAAAAATAATGTCACCGTTATGAATGTGGAAAAGTAGGACATGTCCGAGCAGAAAGTCCCACTTTAAAAAGAACAAATGAATCTAGGCAGGCAAAGAAAAACGGCAATGGTAGCAACCTGGAGCGACGATGATATAGATGAAGATGATATCATCAATGAAGACTCAAATTGGCGTCTCGGCTATTGGAGAAGGAAATGAGGTAACCAAAAGCATTGATAACAATTTATCTTATGATGAAATGCAAGATTTATAGATGAATAGATGAACGATTTAGAACATGTTATTACCTCTTGCACTAAGCTAGAAAAAGAAAAGAAATATTTGGAAAATGGATTTGCCATGATATTAGAAGACAATCACATGATATCTCAAAAGAATGCTTTTTTAAAAGGAGAACTTAATAATTATAAAAATACTACTGTCATGGAACTTCAATATGAAATTAGTGTTCTGAAGAATGAAAATGAAATGCATTCAAAACAAATTGAAAGAACAAATGAACTTTTGTATAAGATTAATGATCTTGAGAAGAAAAATATCATATTATCTAAGGATATTGAAAGATTTGCTAGTAATTTTGAAAATATGAAGAATGTATTAAATGTCAAAAGGAATTTATTCAATAAATGTGATTTTGGGTTTCTTCCTGATATATTCAAAAATTACAAATCTAAATCTAAAAGTAAAACCAAATCCTCTAATATAACTTGTAATTTTTGTGAAAAAATTAGTCATATTAGTTCATCATGTCCTCACAAGAAAAGAAATGCCTACATAAAATTAATATGGGTGCCAAAAAGCACAAGAACTAACAGCAAAGGACCCATGAAAGATTGGTTACCTAAATTCTAGATTGATCCACTTTACAAATTTGCATGAAGGCCAAGAGCTCACATTGGTATCTAGACAGTGGATGCTCTAGGTATATGACTGGTGATAATAACAAATTCAGTGAACTACATATGACCAAAGGACGATCAGTTACTTTGGGTGATAATGATAGAGGTAAAATTGCTGGTATTGGAAAGATCATGCTACAAGAAAATTATTTTCTAAGCAATGCAGCTCTAGTAGAGAATTTAAAGCATAATCTCATCAACATTAGCCGACTATGTGACCATGGATTTAAAGTTGTGTTAGAACCTAAACACCGCATAGTTCTAGATAAGTCAAAAAACAATATCATACTAGTTGGACACGGATATGAGAATGTTTACATACTGGATTTAGATTATCTATCCTCAAGTCAATTAAAATGTTTTGTCTCTATGGAAGATGATTCATGGCTGTGGTATAAAAGGTTTGGCCATGCTAGCATACATCTTATTTCAAAGCTTTCAAAATTAGATATGGTTATTGGACTACCTAAAATAGACTTTCAAAAGGACCATATTTGTGATGCATGCTAGCAAGGAAAACAAACCAGAGAACCCTTTACACCTAAAAATAATGCTTCAACCAATAAGCCATTTAAATTGCTCCATATTGATCTTTTGGACATACTTCTTCTCATAATCTTAGTGGCAAAAAGTATGGTTTCATTATTGTGGATGACTACTCTAGATATACATGGGTTCTCTTCTTATTTCACAAGGATGATACATTTAAATCATTTGAAATTCTATTTAAGAAGCTCCAAAATGAATTCAACAATAGCATTTCAAAAATTCAAAGCAATCATCAAGGTGAGTTTCAAAACAAAGATTTTGAATTTTTTTTGTAACAATCATGGTATTTCACACAACTTTTCTAGTCCTAGAACTCCTCAACAAAATGAGGTTGTTGAGAGGAAAAATAGAACCCTCTTAGGTATGGCTAGAAGCCTAGAATTATGTTATGTGAAAGCTCTTTTTTAAAATATTTTTGGGCTGAAGCAGTCAATACTATATGTTACGTATTAAACAGATGTTTAGTAAGGCCAATTTGAAAAAAACTCTTTATGAGCTATTAAAGGGAAGAAAACCAAATGTTGGATATTTTCATGTGTTTGGGTGCAAAATGCTTCATCATAATAATGGGAAAAATAATCTTGATAAGTTTGATGCTAGAGCTGATGAAGGTGTCTTCTTAAGATATTCTATAAATAGCAGAGCTTATAAAGTATATAATAAGAGAACTCTCATGGTTGAAGAATCTGTGCATGTTATATTTGATGAATCTAATCATATGATTAAGAAAATTGTGCCAATAGATACAGATGAAGAACTTTTGAATAAAAATGATACTCAAATTCCCAACAGCCATCATGAAGTCATAGAAAATCTACAACCAAATGGGATTAACTGCCAAATCCATGAAGAAGAAGAAATGCCTTTGCACTCAAATCTGAAAACACTTAGAGAATGGAAACATGACACAAATTATCCCATAAACTTCATCATTGGAAATCCAATGGAGGGAAGAAGAACTAGATCCTCTTATCAAGCTGTAAATAACATGGCATTTCTATCTCAAGTTGAACCAAAAGCTGTAGAGAAAGCTCTTAATGATGAAGGCTAAATTATTGCTATGCAAGAGGATTTACATCAGTTTGAAAGAAATAAGGTTTGGTATCTTGTTCCTAAGCCTATTGATAAATTTATAATTGGAACCAAATAGGTATGTAAGAACAAATTAGATAAGCATGGTGAAATAGTTAGAAATGAAGCTTCAAGTTTTCATTCAAGTCGAAGGAGTGGACTTTGATGAAACATATGCATTAGCAGCTCGTTTAGAATCAATATGAATGCTTCTTGCATATGTATCATATAAAGGATTCAAAGTATGTCAAATGGATGTAAAAAGTGCATTTTTGAATGGGTTTATTGATGATGGAGTCTATGTAAGACAACCTCCAAGATTTGAAGATTATGAACATCCAAATTATGTCTATAAATAATCTAAAGCACTTTATGGTCTTAAGCAAGCTCCAAGAGCTTGGTATGATAGATTAAGCTGTTTTCTAGTTAATAATGGTTTCAAAAGAGGCAATATTGACATAAATTTCTTCACTAAACATTTACACAATGATTGTTTGCTAGTTCAAATATATGTTGATGGCGTCATATTTGAAAGTATTAACTCATCTCTTTGTGAAGAATTTTCTAATCTTTTGAAAGGAGAGTTTGAGATGAGTATGATAGGAGAACTTGCTTTTTTCCTTGGACATTAAGTGAAGCAAACAAAGACTAGAATCTTCATCTATTAAGAAAAATACACTAAAGAACTCGTTCAAAAATTTGAGATGGACCAGGCAAAACAAATGAGTACTCCTATGAGTCCTTCCACCAAGCTAGACAAGGATGAGAAAGGCAAAGATGTTGATGTAAAGAAATTTAGAGGAATGATTGGCTCTCTTCTATATCTAACTGCTAGTAGATTAGATACAGTTTTCAGTGTTTATAGATGTGCAATATATCAAGCCAAAGCCAAGGAATCACATATAATGGTCGTCAAAAGGATATTTAAATATTCAATTGGAACTCAAAGCTTTGGGCTCTAGTATCCTCACACTGATCAGTTCGACTTAGTTGGGTATTCAGATGCTAATTTCGCAGGAGACAAAATTGATAAAAAATCGACCAGTGGGTTGTGTGAATTTCTTGGAAAATGCCTTGTCTTATGGCACAGTAAAAAGTGAATAATAATTGCCTTATCGAATGCAAAAGCAAAATATATGGCTATAGGTAACTGCTGCACTCAAATCTTGTGGATGAAACAACAATTAAAGGATTATTCTCTTGGGTATATTAATGTGCCTATCTTTTGTTACAATATGAGTGCTATACATCTAACCAAGAATCCAGTGCATCATTCGTGAACCAAACATATGAAATCAGGCACCATTTCATTTGAGATCACATCATCAGAGGAGATGTTCAAATTAAATATATAAACACTGAAGAACAACTCGCAGATCTGTTCACCAAGCTATTACTGGAAGTAAGATTCAAATCCTTGAGAAAAGAAATTGATATGGTAGACTACTCAGAGTAAATATTTGGTATGCCTTCTGAACCTTAATGCTTATATAACTGTTTAATGCTAGGGAAGAACATCTATAACTTGTTATTTTGAAACCTTTAATTAAATATATAAATTACTTGTTTTAGTTAACTTGTTGCTTGGATTCAGTGCACTAACTGGCTACTTTGCATTCCCTACTTAACTAAGTCTAGTAGTTAATTGCTTTCTGAATTTAATAAAAGAAAGAATTTGAAATTAACTCTGTCAAAACTGAGCTTTTTACAAAAGTGGCAACCCAAAACTTATCCAATCCCTTTCTCGCTCAATGCCAATGGTCAGTTACACTTTTTGTGTAACTCCCAGTAACCATTTAATGTAATGGTTCCCTTCTATGTCATATTTAAAATCTTTTGCAGAACCAAAATCATTACACACTCTTATTCCAATTTCTCTGTATCTCTTATGCCCTAACCTCTCATATTCTCTCTCGGTGCTAACCTTCAACAATGGTAAAAACTTGAGAAGCGCAATCTTAGACCCTAAGCACTTGTAGAAGAAGCAACAGGATTTGAACCAAGTGCATCCTTCAAGTGTAAAGCCTGTTGAGATAGTGGAATTAAGTGATGATATCTTTCCCAATACATCACCCATGAAAACTACCACTCTTGCAACTCCTAGCGAATCATCTTCTCCATCACAAATCTCCTTGAATAATCTTAAAAGTTCATCAAAGGTTAGTCTAGATGAAGGAGAACTTGTAGTTAATTTGTCTGCAAAACAAAAAAGGAAAAAACCCATAGGAGAATTATCTCATACTCCCTCATCAATTTGAAAACCGTGCATGGTAGTGTTCTTCAGTCTAGATTTAATCCAAATGTCTTTCATGGCTCAGAGCAATTTCAAAATCTTGAAAAAAACTTCTCCTTAAACCTGTTGCTACTGGTAGAATCATTGATTTTTCTTTCCTTGAATCTAATTAGAGTGACATTAAAGAGTATTTTTCTGCACTTGAATGGATATCTCTGTAGAAATAAGTAACCTTATCTATGAGGACCTTGTCAGAAAATTTTATGTTAATTTCAAGGAAAATGACGATGAAATAGAAACCCTTGTTGAAGGAACCGTTATTTGCTTAAATGAATCTACTCTTAAAAGAATCTTATGAGTCCCATAAGAAGAAAATAACAGGTTTTTTAAGAATACATAGGCCCCTGACTTTGAAAAAGCATACTCTGAAGTAAAAGGATCCCTTATTGAGAGAAAAGAATTAAGTCTAGTATCTAACTTCAAAGTCGTAGCTTTATCTTTTCCTTATTGAGTAATAATTGACTGGATCTAGTTGTTTATCCTAAGTGTTTACAGTATAAATATGGGTTTTAAAATTTTTAAAAATATTTAAGATTGTAAATAGGTGGAAACAAAACACATAGGTAAATAACTCACATTGGAAAAAGAAGTAAAATAGATAAGACTTTTACATACCTCTTGTAGTCACTTTAATCTAGTAATATACTTCCTAACCAAGAACACTGACCGCCTATTCTTTAGAAAGTACTTGCTTTTAGTGTTTTTCTCACAAAAATTTGAGGCACTCTCAATGTGTTTTCTCTATAATAATTTTGGCCAGAAGGAGAGAGGGGTTAGGTTATATTTATACTAACCTAACCCTAAGTTATTCCTTTTGAATTCAATAATATCTTTCCTTAAAAAATAGGGATTCCACATGCCTACTAGGAAGAATAGATAATCAAATTATCTAATTAATTTATCAATTAATAATTATATTATTCAATTGATAAAGTCACATTTTATTTAACTTTTAAATAAAACATATGGGGCTTTCTAATTGGTTATGCTTAAATACAAAATTCAAATAAAAAATTTTATTTAACTAAATCTCTTTGACTTAATTAGTCTCCTAGTGAATGTATGTTACCTATGAAATTAAAACTCTTTTAATTTCTAATTCTTTATTCACTAGGATAATTAGGAAGGAATCAATTCCCCTCCTTTTGAATGTGCTCCTATCTATCATATGGGGAGGAGATTGTCTTACAAGTTTAAACAATTTAAACTTTGTAGCAATATTAAGATAGATAATTAATTAAATTAATTTTATCCTAATAAATTGATGTAGCTGAAATTCTTAATTAAATGGAGATTTAATTTTATTTTAATCAACTTCTTCAAATTAAATATTTGAAGATTTCAAATATTAATTTAAATTGGTTAAATCAAAATTAATTACTAAGATAAAAGGTTATTCTAATTGAGACAACACTAGTCGTAATTAAAACAAACATTTGTCTTAATATTGTATTGTCTAATTAAAACAACACTTGTTTAAATTAGACAATTAATGTTAAAATTATTTTCATCTCTTTAGTGACAAAAATGTTTTTCACATTTTCGAACATGATTAAGATAATATTTGTCCTAAAATAACTCTTTATCTAAATTAATAATACTCTTGTCTTACTAAAGACATTAGTTAAAATGCTATCAATTAACTTCATCTTAAATCTATTATAACTTAATGTGGATTGAATTCTCCAAAGTTAAGTGGGGAATCTGTTTGGACATATGAATTTCAAGCTCCAATAAATTTAAGATTATTTTAATCTCATTAAGATAATCATATTTTATTAATAATGAAGTCATTTCACCAAAGACTTATGATTGTACTCTTGATCATTCCTAAAATTACGATAAGTCAATGTTGAACATTGATTTGTCTAATTTGTAAACCTAGTATTTGTGAACCCTCATAGCCATCCATTGACACAAGGTAAAATTATTATATTACCCCTTATATCAATTTTATCCCCTGGTCTCAGATTTCATTTGATAAGTGACCACATAAACCTTTAGAACTTTTCTAAAGTATCTTGAAAGTATGAGTAGCTAATTCATTATTATACTGGGGCTAGATATGTCACTTGTCTTCCTGAAATCACCAGAAATGATGAAATACTACAAACTTCATTTCTTGGATTTATGTTCTCGGATGTTTACTCCCACAATGATGTCAACATACAGACTCATGACCAATATCACACAATGGTTGTACCCATAGTATATCAAATATCACAATGATCATGAACACGAGTCCATAATCCACTAGGATCTTGGTTCTACCACTAACTGATGCAATGTGTATAAGTTCAAGTTCAAAGCAATGGTATTAACTTGAACTTGATATCTCACTTGATTCCAATTCATTTAATAGTGTCATTACTTGAAATATGCTATTTCAATAATTTGAGATTCATTATTCCCTTAGAAAGAAATCTCATTCTTTCTATAGAGGTAATTTGAACACTACAATCTTTATTGAATAGAGTAACTAGCTCTACTCAGTTATTGTGAATAGGATTTTAGATTCATCCAAAGATATATATCTCTCCTTTTACATAACCAGTATACAAATGTATCTTGGTTGATTAGAATCTAAGATCCTTAATAGTTAGAAAATAAAGCTTATATGAATAAACTCTTTATTCATTAATATTAAAATGTATTTACATCAAATTAGGGAATACAACTTGCTTTCCAAGGCAACATATTCCCAACATAGCTCCCATAATAGGTACCACCATTTTTCCTATAACTTGATCTCTGGATGCTCTTAACAAACGAGAAGCTTTTCTTCTATACTGTGTTGCTAATCATATAAAGATCAATCTACTTCATGGATGATTCAGTATATGATTGAAAGTTCTAATTATCTTAATCTTGTTGGAAGTCTTCCTTATGGAATGGTGCTTACCAAAGTCTTTCAATATTTCAAAGTTGATTTGTTAATGGTTGTTAAAAGAACCAGAATTTCCACCAATTCCACCAACTCTTTTAGTCATATGAATTATGCTTTGATTAATGAGAAATGGATTAGAAAAATAGATGTTAAATCATCCAAATATTTTGCTTCTCATCATACACAACCTTCTACCCCTTCATCTTCAACCACTGCTGTTCCTCCCTCAGAAATTCCCTTGATCTCATATTTACTCCTTGATCTCCCATTGACTCTATTAGATATTGTTGTAAAAGCCATTCAGCGTATTAAAACAAGGTTGGCAACTTGATTGAGCAAGTCCAGTGGCAACAACAAAATGCCATTGTCATGACTCGCAATATGGAAATCTAGGCTGCAAACTTGGCTGAGCAGAATTGCAACTTAGAAATCTCTCTAGGATAATCATGCGATACTACTTAAACTACTCGACTCATATTGTGAGAACTCTTTGAGACCTCGCCAATCATGTCACAAATCTTACTAATCATATGGCAAATGCTCCCTCAGGATGTCATGGACGTACTTAAAGATGTTTTAGTTATCTGAAAATGCTTTACTTTAGACTTTGTTATGTTTTAGACTTTATTATTGCTTCCATAAGTACTTTGTTATTTCAGACTTTGATCCATTAGTATGTTGTTATGTACTGAACCTGTGTGGGAACTTGCTATTTCTATCTTTATGGTTAACTCTTATGATATTCGTCTAGTTATTTTTGTGCTGTCAAAATGGGGAGAATTTTTAAATCAAAATTTCATGATCAAAATCTTTCATAAGAATCAAAAGAATTTTCAGCATATATTCAGGGGGAGCTATAAGCATGGAAGGATCAATGCAAAAATAAAATAAGGCAACCAGTTATCTATGCAGCAGGGAAGCTTCAAAGTCTCAATCAATTAGTTGTAATATACATTGAGATAATTGGGAAATTTTTATTTTTTGATTTAACATCATCAAAAAGGAGGAGATTGTTAGCTTTTATATTATCAAGAGTGTTTTGATTAATGTCCTCCAAAAATATCAAAAATGTAAAACATGATACTACACTAACTTAAATAATTAGTATTTCAGGAAAAGAAAAACAAGACATTAGGAGGATCCACGTAAGCGAAGGGCACAAGTTGAACAAGATGAAAATACACGTGGCATCAAAAGAATAAAAGACCAAATAGTGTTGGGCATTAAATGCAAGCTTTATCAAGACACTATGCACATGTGTCAAAGACGGCCAATCAACCATGCAAGAAGAAAAGAATATTATCTCTAAGCTGAAAAGGGAATGCATCATTTATTGCCTATCAGAGAAAAACAATCTTAAGAGAAATAGGCTAAAATGGACAACGAGCAAAGAACTCCATAACCCATCCATCAGAAGCTTTCATTTCAGAATAGCCTGCAAAGAAGATATAAGAAGATCTTTTTATGGAAACAAAACCCAGGCAGAGAAGTTGCAACGGATACATTTCAATGGCTAAAAGGGGATTAAGACAAATAGAAGCCATGAAGCTATAGGGAACTTATTGAAGAGGCTAAACTAGACACTCATCCCTATCGTGCAAAAACTTTCATATCTTCTTATGTACTAGTTTTTCATCAACTACTTGAGGGAATCACTATCATAGAAAACCACTATGAGCGTATTTGTATTCATGAGCTCTTTTAGAGAGGAATCTATTCATTCTTATTCTTATTCTTGAAAGTCCTTTGTGGTGAGGGGATAAAACCACTATGTATCATTGTGGGTGATCGATTAGGAAACCTTTCTATTTGTGGTGAACAAAGAAAACCACCAGTTTCTAGTAAGATGTGAAAACTAGTTGTAACATGTTGAAGCATAATGGAAAAAACTCTTGGGAGGCAAGGGGATTAGATGTACGTTCACACATTGTGCATCGAACTAGGATAAATCTCAATGTGCATAATCCTTTCCTTGCTCTTTAAATTTATTTTTTTTTGCACAAAAGATTTTATCAGTTAGTTTACTTAATCTTATGCTTAATCCTTGTTTGAACTTTAACTTATCATTTAAATCTAATCTTTTAGAGACTAAGTTGATTGAAGTTACAAATTGCTTTAGTCTCTGGCAAGGAATATTCATAAGCTAAGAAATACAATTTACACCCTCTTATCTTTCAAGTTTCAACTACTCTTGGGTTTTGTTTTGTGAGTTTTGGTAAATTATAGATGTTTAAGAGATGAGTTGGTATTGAGGTGTTAAGAGAGGTTTTAGCTCATTCTATTGGTTGTTTTGATAAGTTTTCTAGCAAGTTTAAGTAATTCGGTAATATAGTTTTTGGTTTTTAGTATTTCTAAATTTCCTGGGAACTACGCAAAGTCCAAATTCTATCTCCCTCATACTTTGGTTGCTTTGAGGAACTTCAAAGGGACTGGATAGATTCTAATGAAGGTTTCTCTGACTTCCTTTCATCTCTTAAGAAAGTTTTTTTCTAGTTAAGCATCCTCTGGTACTCTGAGTTAGTACCAATCCTGCAAGTGGATATCCATACTTTTTACTAAACGTGATTGATGTTAGTTTAAGTTATTTATGCACTTATTACTGAGTTTTGAATATATGAAATGTTGGTTATGAGCTATGATGACATATTGTCATAATTATTTCTTTGTAGGAAGTTCTCTTAGAACCATGTATTGGTTTCTCTTTGATTCAGAGGAAGAATGAGTTATTAAGAAATTATCTAGAGCATGTTTCTAAATATTTTAATATGAATTGAGAATTTGGCATATATATGTCAAAACATAATGGAAAAACATTGATTTTTTTTTAAATATTTGATTGCCCATGTTTGAGTTGAAACCTTTGTACTAAATTGACTTTAAGATCATTTTCTTTGGAGCTATTAGTCATTGAGTATGTTTTTCATGATTTGGAAAGGCTAATAAATTAAACATATGGTACTGACTAAGTTATGGCAAAAATGATTTTCGCAAAGTATTCATAGTTGATTAAATGATTTTTTTTGTGTGGTAATTACTTCAACAAGAAATATTTTGTATTGTTCAAGAGTTTTCTTTTCAAAAGGGATCGATAGTTGTCCTGAGTTAAAATCACTAGGTGCACCTAGGTTTAGTTCCTCTGTTTGTTGTGTATCAATAAAGAAGAGATTCTTACTATCAGTGCAGTTGAGTTGTGGTCTCACCAACCTTTATGTTGTTTTGTTAAGTTGGTCCCAGAGAAAGTTCTTTTCGGTTGAGTAGGCACCGAAGGTGAGACTTTACTCCTCTTTAATTGAGTTGGGTATTGGATATGGAATCCAATTGGATTTGCCCATAATAAATCTAGTGGGTCCCTGAGTTAGTTTATGCTATATTTTTCATATTACCTTATTTTGATCAAGGGGTTTTTTTTTTTTTATCAATATGAGAACAAAACTTGCTTTGAGATGTTTAAGGAGGTCATAATTGTAGATAAGATAGCTATTTTATAAAAGTATTTCTAAGAAAGTTTTATGTTGAGCTTTCTTTGAAGGTACAAAATAAAGTTTAAAGTTTGAGTTCGTAAAGTTTTTGAGATATTGATAATGAAACATTCCAATTTGTTATAGATTTGATTTAGAAGTATGAGATACTCTACAAAATATGTATTTTTCATATGTTTAATATCGAGTACGATATTCATTCACTGATTTTATTTTATGTGACTCACCCTTTTTAATAGGTCCTAATCGCGATCAGTTTACCTCCACACGGTTGGCAGGCTTAAACTGCAATCTTGATAGGCACACCGTCTTGGATGAGAGTTTTGGATACTTGTTGATAGTGAAGGGCATACCCAGTATAGAGAGCATGCATAATGTTTTTTGTATTTTGTGTGTTCATCATATTAGTCACATCGTATATGGCTTTGTTTTGGGTTTTATACCCTAATTTTTACAATACATTTTTTAGAATTTTTCTTTCCAAGGGACCTTTAACCTAGCTGATCACGTACAAGGTGAGTCATGACAATAGTTTAAAGTTTGAATTGCCTGATTTGATAGTAGAGATATAAAATATAGGGCGATGTTTTGGAGAACTTTACCTCTAAGTGATTGAGTTTTTTATCATTAGATATACCTTGAAATTCTCATTATAAAAAATCATTATTAAAAAATTAAGTTGAAAGTTTCAATGTGCATCTTTTGATATAAAAGCTTTTCATCGCATCACCCTAAATTATAAGTTGTGGAGTGACGTGACAAAACATACATGAGGGCTTCCCACTTTTTGCTTTAATTAAGAAAATAAATAAATAAATAAGAAAAAAACTTTGTGCAAAGACTCAATGTGAACAATTAAATGCCTTTAGAGCTTTTCTATGCATATGGAATTGATGGATATGGATGATAGATGGAATTAATAGAAAATTTTGATATTTGCCAAGGATTCAAACATATGGAGTTGGGTAAATGCAAGGTTGGGCCGTGATAATCATCACAACTAAAGGAGCCTAATTGGTCATTAAAGGAGACGTCGTCTTGGAAAATGATGTTTCAGTTTTGAATTTTGAATTTATTTGGATGACAAGTGTTATATTTGGATCATTTAATTCTTGAGCATCATTAGAGTGACAAGTGTCACCCATTAGATGTAAGGAACAAGGTGTCATAAAGATTAGCAATACAGAGAGGAAAATTTCTCTTAGTGGCAAGATGATTGGTGTTAATGAAATCAGTAATTAGTGTTATTCCTTTATATGCTATGTTTTGTCTCAAATCACCAATACACTTTGTTAGAAAATCACCTCCCTTGATCAAAATTTCTAATTGAAAGGTGTAGGAAGAGGTCATGGGCAAGACGGACTTACATGCAATTAATTAGGGGTAGTTGCCCCAAAAGAAAATAAAAACTCATATATGTATATACATATGACATAATTTTTCCTTCTAAAATTCTCATATTATTCTTTTCATTTTACAGATGTATCACTTACATGTAGGTACATACTATTTTGCCTCTTTACTATTTTTTCTAGTTCCGCCCTAGCCATGAGCTTTGTTAGGTCAAATGGCATACTATTTGTCAAACAAAAAAAGATGGTGGTCTAGTTGTGAAAGACTTGAAAGCAATGAATCTTGCATTGCTAGCTAAATTAGCTTGACGGCTAGAATATAATACTGATTTTTTGTTCAACAGATTTTTTAGAACAAGATACTACCCCTTTGGCCATTTCTTATTTGTGGGATTTAGGGCTAATCCATCTTAGGCTTGGCATAGTATTCTTACAGGGAGGGAATTGATAAGATATGCTGCACGATGGAAAGTAGGATCCAATTCTACTCTTAATACGTTTGGTACCCCATGGATACCAATTGATCCCTTTTTTACCGTTGAGGGTCCTTTTAATCCTTAACTAGCCTTGAAGCATATTAATTATTTGTTTGACAGAAGAAATGGTTTGTGAAAAGTGGACAAGGTTTGAGAGCTCTTCCCAAAACACATTGCAGTTGTTATACTATGGGAGGCAATTGATACAAGGGAAGATACTTTGGTTTGGCACTTCTTGAAAAGAGATAATTATTCTATGAAATCAAGATATTTTGTAGCTTTGTATATTTTATCCTCCTTCTCTAATTAGTATAGCCCCTACACCTTATGTTTGCTGGCCAAACCTATGGAAGTTAAAGGTACCTGAAGGATGAAAATTTTTATTTGGAAAGCATGTTATGATGGATTGGTTGTCAAAGATAACTTGCACAATCATTGCTTTAGCCTTGTAAATTTATCTTATCCAGCTTGTGGGAGCTAGTAAAAAGTGTTGTTCATACTTTTTGTTCTTATCCAATGGCAATCTCAGTATGGCTCTCTTCTCCTTTGGTACTTCGAATTGACTGGCTTCCATGTTTTACATTCAAAGTATAGTGGATTGAATTTAATAAATCTCTCTCCAATGTCCTAGTGCTGAATGAGCTAATAGAAAATGCAGCATTTGTGCTTTAGCAAATTAGAAATCAAGGAATGCGTTTGTGTTCTAACAACTAGATGCCAATCTTGAACAAGTGGCCTCAATGGCAATCTATAAATGGTGTGAATTTACTCAGGCTGTAGGTGGATTAGGTGTCATTAACCATGAATTGAAATTTCATTCAGGATCCTAACCATTCATCTCTTTAATTTTGATTTTAGTGTTAAGCTCGAGGTGTTCTTTGGTAATATGATACTCTTAATTCTTGTTTCTTCACAAGGCTTTTCTCCTTTTTTCATATGAAATAAAATTACTATCTTTGACAAAATAAAAAATAAAAATATTAGATTAGATTAGTTATATTAGAAATGTCATGACACACTTGGTATGTGATCGGTAATAGTTAAGGGTCCCTTGGAAATCTTTTCCTTAATAGCCTTGGCTAAACCCTAATAGCCTTACTAGAAATGTATAAGGAACATAACGAGTTTGAGATGTGATATTAATGTTAGAATTATTTTAATATGGGCCGCCACTAATTATATATTTGATTATTTATAAATACTGGTTGTTATGGATTCAGGAAGATGGATTTAATACACCTTATTATTATTATTATTATTATCAAGTGTGATTGGTTCTACTGTATAAATCAAAAAATACTGATACCTCATGATGGAAGGGCTTGTCAGGATTGTTTATTGGGATTTTAGTTCCTTTCCTTATCCTATATATAAGTGAATATAAGACAGAGGACAAGACACTTTTTTGTATCCTTCTAAAAACAGAGAGATAGAGATTTCTCTGCTCCAGCCATCCATCAGCTTTTCATAAAGGAGATAGGAGGGAAGACCACCCTAAATCTTATCTTAAGTTATTTCAAGATATTTAATATGTCAAAAATATGTATGATTATTCTCCATACATTGTGCAATCTGGTGTTCTAGGTATATGCAAGTTTTCTTGTATATTCTATTATTTTAACATGTGGTATCAGAGCCACCTTGTGTGGATTTAAGACCCTATTGCCTTACTTTTATTTTTGATTGTTTCCTTGGTCTTAGATCTATAATTTTGTTCTTTTCTGAGCATGAAAGTGTGTTAAAAACCATTGTTTTTTACAACTTGGTTTGAAGTCCTACGGTTGATCAAAGAACTCTTTTTTTTTCTGAAAAATTATTGTTTGATCTACTTTTTGGGGAAATTCTACTTTATACTTGACTTTTAAGAAGATCTACAATTTTATTTTAACAAAAAATGACTAAAAGGACCCTTTTTTAGGAGCTCAAAAATAAGCTTCCATGGCTGGTGTTTCAGCTGACCCACCAGTGGGGAAGAAAGCCCCTGGCACATGGATTCATGCACCAAGTTATGTTACTAGTGCATGAATCCCCATGCCAGAGTGCGCATACTAGCGCATGAACCAACGCACTAGTGATGTTGCTGGCGCGTGGATTCACTGGCCAGATTGCTGTACTGGCGCATGAACACATGCTCCAGTGATGTTATAGGCACGCGATTCCACGTGCCAGCGTCCAAATTGTCTTTTCCCTCCATTTTAATGCCTCTTTAGGGGTTGTATACTCCTGCTATATTTATTTTGTGATGTTTCCGCTGCCAAAAAAAAATCTTTTAATTTATTTATGACAACTAATGTTAGTTCAAGCACTTTGGGCAATTTTATAGGCATATAAGTATATGCTAGTTGCTATTAAAATGTTTGAAATTTGAGTTTTGCAATTTATGTGAATATATTCTCACTAAAGTGGTTTTGTTCACATCAAATATGTAGAGCTTAAATTTGGAACAGTTTCTAATTATTACATACAATCACATGCTCAAAATGGGTCATTGTGTGTTTTAATTGGAAATAACATAGAAGCAATTTTTGTATATATTGGGTGATAAATTAATTCTGAAAATATTATCTACCCAAAGGAGATAATTTTCAAAGTGAATTTATTTCTGATTGGCTTTAATGTACTAAAAGGGGTATTTTAGCATATTCTACATACTCTGTCCAAAAGGGAGGTGTGGAAATGTGGTTGGAACTTGAGTTATGGCTTATGATATTGAAATCATAAATAATTGCCCTATGATTGACATGCTGTGTTTTATGAAACAGTTTCTTTTAGTTAAACAACAATACTGCTATTGTTGAGGAATTGAGTGGTTCAAATTTTAAGAGATGGAAGAAAAATATTGAATTTACCTTAAGGATGGCCGATTTAGACATGGCATTGCATGAGGATGAGCCTCCAAAGCCAACTGTAGAAAGTACTTAAGATTAAAAAGATCTTAGAGCTAAGTGGGAGAGATCTAACAAACTTGGTATTTTAGCAATTCAAAGATATGTCGCTGAGCATCTCTTAAGTGCTTTGCCATAGACCACTAGTATGAAACAATTGATGAAGGCTATAGGGGATAGATATCATGTGTCTAACAATGCTGAGTCTAGATATCTTTTGAAGCAACTCACAGATACCAAATATGACAATGTTGGTGGGGTCAGAGATTTTATTATTAGAATGGTGCACATCCAAACCAAACTCAAGGAATTAAAAATTGACATGCCTGAGAGTTTCTTTGTGTCTCATGCTTTGAATTACTTACCTCTTGAGTTTACCCATATAAAAACAAATTTCAACACCATGAATGAAACTTGGAGTGTGAATGAGCTTATAACCAAATGCGTAGCTAAGGAAGAAAAAATGAAGAAAGAAAAGAGTGATGCAACCCTATTTTCCTACAATCCTAGAAATGATGCTGCCCAGCTCTTTTTCAAACACAAATCCAAATTTGAGAAGGGTTCCATTAGTAAGGCAAAGATTAATCATCATGCCTTTAAGAAAACATAGGACACCAAAAGGTATGGCAATAATAGAAATTCGGTCAAAATCATAATGCAGGAGGAAGTAAAGCTCATTTTAAGAAAGAGGTTGAATGTTTTCACTGCAAGAAGAAAGGTCACATAAGAACTGATTGCAAGCTTTTCAAAACTTGGTTAGAGAATAAGCAAAAGAAAAATGGTAATCCCCTAGCATATGTTTGTCTTGAATCTAATTTAGTTAATGTGCCAATTAATTCATGGTGGATAGATAGCAGTTCCACTACTCATATAGCCATTATTTTGCAGGGGTTCATAAAGAAAAGGAAACCAACTGAGAGAGAATCCAAGCTAAAAGTGGGAAACAACGCAGATGTAAAAGTAGAAGCTGTAGGAGTAGTCAAATTAGTATTGGAATACTCTTTGAACTAACTTGAGAAAATGTTTTCTTTGTACCCTCTTTTAAGAGGAACTTAATTTCTATTTCTGCATTGAATAAATTTGGGTATCATTTTATTTTTGGAAATGGAAAAATGAATTTAATGTTAGAATCTTCTTCTGTTGGCTGTGCTATCTTGGATGATGGTTTATATAAACTTTGTTTGAATACAGATAGGCAATATTCCTCCTTGCTTGTTGAATCTTGTGGGTCAAAGGGATCTAGAATTAATGATAGATCTATTAAATTGTGGCATAAAATATTAGGGCACATTTCTAAAGAAAGGGTAGAGAGGTTAATTAAAGATAACATACTTTATTCCTTAAATTTTGATGACATGGATACATGTGTAGATTGCATTAGGGAAAAATTAACCAACTCTAAAAAGAAAGGTGCAACACACAGCTTTGACCTTCTGGAAATTATCCATACTGATATCAACGGGCCTTATTCTCTTGCAATATGTGGTGAAAAATATTTTATCACTTTTATTAATCACTTTTCCCGATATGGTTATCTCTATTTAATAAAAGAAAAGTCTGATGCTCTTGAATGGTTTAAAATTTTCAAAACTAAAGTTGAAAAACAGTTGGGAAAAGCCATCAAAATTTTGAGATTTGACTGGGGTGGTGAATACTATAGCAAACATGGTGTGTCTGGACAACACATGGGATAGTTTGTTAACTATCTTTAAGAATGGGGGATTGTTCCCCAATATACTATGTCTGGTAGTCCTGATCAAAATGGCGTAGCCGAAAGGCGAAATCGTACACTTATAGACATGATGAGGAGCATGACTAGTGGAACCAACTTACCCGAATACCTTTGGGGAGAAGCCATTAAAATGACATTATATATCCTAAACCGAGTTCCCAGTAAATAGTACCCAAAACACCTTTTGAATTATGGACTAGTAGGAAACCTAGCTTCAATCATTTCAGAGTTTGGGGATGTGTAGCAGAAGTAAAGATTTATAATCCTTTAAAGAAAAAGACTAGTCTCAAATATATTAGATGTTACTTCATTGGATATCCAAATCGTGCAAAGGGATACATACTCTATTGTCCTGAGAGATATACTAAGATTGTTGAATCTATGACTACAAAATTCCTTGAATTTGATACTGCTGAAGTCGAACTTAAACAGGTGGTTGTTGAGAATTATGATAAAAGAGTAATAATTTTTCCTTACCCTACTTTTGTAAACTCGAGACCCTTATCTGATAGGGATGTGAGTGGAGATAATTCTATCATTACTGAACCTTCTATTGATAACTCTCCAATTACAGACATTGTTGAAAATTTTCAATTAGTTCAATCCACTGGTGTGATTCCCTTGAAAAGATCTAATAGGCAAAGAAAACCTGCTATTCTTGGCTTTTATGCAACTAATTTCCTTGGGAACATGATTTTAACATAGGGGATGTTGTTGATCCCAAAACTTTTCATGAGGCTGTAACCTGTATTAAATCAGATATGTGGAGAAGTTTCATAAAGGAAGAAATGACTTCAATGGCTGAGAATGAAGTATGGGAAGAATTGAAAGGTTTAAAGCAAGGCTAGTGGCAAAAAGTTTCACTTAGAAGGAAGGCATAGATTATACTGAAACTTTCTCTCCAATCTCTTCTAAAGACTCTTTCAAAATTATTATGGCCTTAGTAGCTTATTTTGATTTGGAATTACACCAAATGGATGTTAAAACTGCTTTTCTGAATGGCACTCTAAATAAAGAGGTTTATATGAAACAACCTAAGAGTTTTAAGGTGAGTGGAGATGAGCATCTAGTGTGTAAACTAAAAAGGTCAATTTATGGCTTAAAGCAGGCATCTCGCTAATGGTACTTGAAATTTGATGAAGTTATCACTTCTCTTAGTTTTACAAAAAACAAAGTTGATCAATGTATATATCTCAAAGTTAGTGGGAGCAAATTTGTTTTTCTTGTTCTTTATGTTGATGACATTCTTTTTGCTTTAAATGACTTGACCCTACCATTTGATACCAAACAAATATTGTCCAGAAACTTTGATATGAAAGATCTTGGAGAGGCATCATTTATTTTGGGAATTCAAATAAGTAGAGATAGAACTCATAATTTACTAGTTTTATCTCAAAGGTCTTACATTGATAAAATTTTGGAAAGATTCAACATGAAAGATTGTAGATCTAGAGATGTACCAATTGTTAAAGGAGACAGATTTAGCAATCGTCAATATCCTCAAAAAGAAGTTGAGAATGAGTCAATGAAAGATGTTCCTTATGCAAGTGTTGTAGGGAGTTTGATGTATGCACAGGTTTGCACCAGACCGGACTTAGCCTTCCCTACTGGTGTTCTTGGTCGTTACTTATCAAACCCAAGTAGAGATCATTGGGTTGTAGCCAAGAAAGTGATGAGATATCTATAAAGAACAAAAGATTACATGCTTGTGTATAGAAAAGTTGATAACTTGGAAGTGACGGGTTATACAGATTCAGATTTTGTTGGTTGTCTCGATGATCTCAAATCAACTTCAGGATATGTCTTCATGATGGCAGGTAGTGCCATATCATGGAAGAGTGTCAAATAGACTATAACAGCATCTTCTACCATGCAAGCTGAGTTCGTTGCATGTTATGGAGTAGCTTCTCAGGCCATGTGGTTGAAAAACTTTATTTCAAGGCTCCAAATTGTTGACTCTATTGAAAGACTACTACAGATATTTTGTGATAATAGTGCACCCGTGAAATTTTCTAAGAATAACAAGACTTCCAATGGATCTAAACACATGGAATTGAAATACTTGGTTGTTAGAGATCATGTAAGGAATGGAGTCATTGCCGTTGAGCACAGTGGCACTGATTCAATGCTTGCTGATCCACTAACCAAAGGACTTAGGCCCATAGTTTTTAAGGCACATGTTAAGAATATGGACGTGTTGAATTCTTTTGATTTACTTAGTTAGTGGGAGTCTTGTACACCTTTATCATCGTATTTATTTAACAAACATTGTTGTAATATGTTTGGATTTATTGTAAGATGTTTTAATCCATATTTATTCATACACCTGCTTGTTTTATTGGGGTGGTTATGTTGATGATTAATGCATTTGTCGTTGTTATATGGAAAGCATACATAATTGCAAAATGGTATACCTTATGATAGTTGTAAAAAGCTACAACTATGGTGGTGCCAAGGTACGGTGTTCATCTTGGCATAATATTGATTAATTGTGTCTCACGGGTGACACCATTTTGGACCCTTGAGACTATGTAATAACATATGTGAATGTCAAGTATGGTTTCTTTATTTGGCTCATGAAAAGCATATTGATGAAAGAAACGGTGGTGGATCTTTTGGTTATGGCACAGTACAATTAAATGTTGGTGCTATTTTATACTATGCAATCACATTACTAGCATGGTTTGTGAGACTGATGATGCTTGTAACCATGGATGATTTTGCATTGATTAAAGATCACATTATCGCTGTGATTCAGCATCCATGGTCTCATAATACAAAGTCGTGTGGAAGGTGTCTCCTTGGATCGGTAGTTTCAAAATTGTAGCCACATTGCATACACTATTTTCAACTAGAGAGTCGTTTGCGAAATCATTTTTTAATAATAAACAATGCAATTAGTGTTGCCCAAGTAGGAGAATGTTAGAATTATTTTAATATGGGCCGCCACTAATTGTATATTTGATGATTTATAAATAATGGTTGTTATGGATCCAGGGATATGGACTTAATACACCTTATTATTATTATCAAGTGTAATTAGTTCTACTGTATAAACCAAAGAATACTGATAGCTCATGATGGAAGGGCTTGTCAGAATTGTTTATTGGGATTTTGATCCCTCTCCGTCTCCTATATATAAGTGAATATAAGACAGAGGAAGAGACACTTTTTTGCATCCTTCTGAAAATGGAGAGATAGAGATTTCTCTCCTCCAGCCATCCATCAACTTTTCACAGAGGAGATATGAGGGAAGACCACCCTAGATCTGATCTTAAGTTCTTTCAAGATATTCAATATGTCAAAGATAGGTATGATTATTCTCCATACATTGTACACTTTGATGTTCCAAGTCTATGCAAGTTTTCTTGTATATTCTATAATTTTAACAATTAACACATCCTTGTCCTTAATTTTTAACTAGTGATACCTTGAGAACAAATCGACTTTTAGAGAATTACTGAACTCTTAGGAGTTGGTAAAATGACTCATCTATATGAGGGAGTGGATATCTTTTTAGATGATCATATTGTCGTGCTACCAATAATTGATGCATAACCTTAAATGACTCATCTTTCTTTTTTATAAATAGCACTAACAAGTGATACATTTAATTGAAAAAATCCATTGTCTAGGAAATTCTACAGCCGAGCCTTGAGTTCTTCCAATTGAGCAAAGAGGCCATCCTATACAGTGGTAAGAAATGGGATGCACACCCAATATGGGGTTAGAAAATAACTCCACCTCTCTGGCAGGTGGTATATTAGGCAAACTCTCATCAAACTTATTAGCTTAGACCGGTAGGCCTAAAGGATCTAAAAAATTTTCTTAAATTTCTTTTTCAAATATTTCAATCACAAGGATAAATTACTGAGACTCTTAAATTCTTAATCAATTAGATTTCATATAACCCTCCTTATAGGTGGTTATTTTCAAACTTTTTAGAAAAATTTTCAATCCCAAAACTGGTAGGGTAACCTTCCACTTTTTCAAAGGGGTGGGGTGCGAGAAGATGTTAGATATGTTAAATTAAATGTGTTTTTGGAGGGTTTTGGTTGATTGGTCTGACAATTATATTTGTTAATTACATTTTGTGTGATATAATTACCTTAAAAAAACTGTCCATATTTCAAATTTATAAGGAATAATATAATAAAAATAAAAATAAAAGTAAATTGAAGTACATTGCACCAGTATGATATATTGCAATGATGAAAAAGAGGAAAACTAAAATGTGTAAGTCATGCATCTAAGAGAAAGGTTTATTTTTTATTCAAAAAAAAAAGGAAACCAGAGCTATTCAGCATCCAAACTTTAAAGAAATTTTATTTCTTATTAGGTTGAGGGCAAAGTAAATGTCCCTTTAGATAATTGTTTTTGAGTAATATAATTATTTTATCCTTGAAAGATTAAGGTGGTATAAGTTTAGTCTTTTAAATTTTTTTTGATCATTTGAGTACTTTAATAATCTAATATGTTATCATTATGTCCTTATATTTACTTGTTATTGGAGAATTAATAATTTTACTTCCATATCAACGTTAATATCCTTACTGACACATTAAATAATGACTTCACAATTTATCTAACTCTAGAAATCAAACAATGACATTAAAGACTTGAGGGCATCACTTGTCCTTAAGCCTTAGGAGCTAAGTAAATTGTCATGTCGTCTTTTAAGGTGCTAAACAGGACACTAACAATTAGCAAAATTATTATTTTTTATTTATGGGTTTTATAAAAATATTTAACAGTGACATATTAAATTATTTAAACTATTTATATGATCTAAACATTTTTTAAAAGGCTAAATTGATGCCTTAATATTTCAAAGAGAAAATTAATAAATTACTTTTTTTTCATATAAAAATTTATTTTTAGGGAACAATTACTTTTACTCAAGAATAAAACCATTTTTAAGAAAGTTAACTTTCAAGAAACACAAAATATTTTAAACTTTTTGATGCAAAATTTATTTTGATACCAAATATTTTTTTCAAATTTTTGCAAGAAAAACTCTTCCAAAGAAATATATGTTTAAACTTGTCACTATTATCTTGTAATTCGAACTCACATGCTCCTTTATCTTATTAGCTAGGAGTCACATATAAGATGAAAGTTGAAGCCTGGTACATTCATAGGATCTTTTAAGTTTTTTAATGAAATTTCCTTAATAAGTTTGTAAATCTGAATAGAGACAGACATAAGGCCTCTGTAGGAATTCCAAAATCTTTGTTATATGATAAACCAATGAACAAAGCACATACACAATAGTCATAACCTAGAGGACAATGATCCTCCTGCTGGTTGACCTCCATGCTCTTACACATCTTTGTCTACACTGTTACAACTGCTACGCTGCACCAGCCTCCCTTTTGTCTAGCTACTGTCCTCTGGTTACTTGGATTACCTTATGTACATTATTTCAAATTCTTCATCTATTCAATATATATATACTTTCATTCCTTGTAGCATGTCAAGCAACATATGATAATAGAGATACAAAGTTCACTCCATTCTCTCGGGTCTCCTTCTTCTATATTTGCTCTCTTTATCTTTCATGGTATCAAAGCCTTGAAAGTGTGAACCCTCTCTTCATCACACTAATCCCTTTCCAATGGCCTCTGGTAATCCTCCTTCTCCAACCACTAATGTGTCTAGCGTTAATTAGCATCCCAGCCCTGCTCCTTCCCTTGCTCCCACCCAACTTCCAACACCTCCCATTTCCCACAACTTCCTTATTAAACTTGATGAAGGGAACTACCTTTGTGGAAGAACCAACTATTCAACATTGTCTTAGCCAGTGGACTCGAAGACTATATATAGGGCGACATCCCACCACTAAAACCCTTCTTCAATGACACTCAAACAACCAAAAACCCAAAAAACGAAGTCTGGCAGTGCACCAACTGTCTCCTGATGAGTTGGCTCTATATTTCTCTCTCACCAGAGCCAATAGGTCACATTGTTGGCTTCACTACTACTCACGACATCTGGGAAGCTCTCTGTCATGGCTATGAATTATCCTTGACTACGAGGACCATGAACTTAAAATCTTAGCTCCAACAACTGAAAAAGGGAAACAATACTATTCAACAGTATTTCTCCTAACTCAAGTCCATCACTGACCGGTTAGCTGCCATTAGCGAACCAGTCAAATACAAAGGCCACCTAGGTTACTTGTTTGAAGGATTGCCCACCGGCTATGATCTCTTTATCACTGTAGTGTACAACCAATCTAAAGAAACAAGTCTTGATGACATTCACATCCTTCTTATCACTTATGATCTTCATCTTGAATGCCAACAGTTCTCCGAGCAATCTAGAATAGGCCTGCCTCAAGCTCAAACTGTCGCGTTCTACCTTCAGCAAAGTAGATAACCAGAAAAAATCTTGGAGATCCACCCAAACCCAACCCAGCTTCACCTCTACTCTATCCCAATCCAGCTTACCTGGAAAAGGCCCATCTTCAAATACTAGTCAACAATAACGCTGGGCCAATAAACAAGGATCTAACAGGCCTAAATTCCGCTATCAAACATGCCATAAACTCGGACACTCAACCCACAGAAGTTACCATTGTCTTAATACATCATACCATCCCCAAGTTCACCTGGCCCAAACCACCACAACCTAAGGCAATCACTTGGTCCAGCCCCATGATCTCCCTCCTCAATCCTTATCCTTCTCATATCTGTCATCTCCCTATTCAAACTTCTCCCCCACTGAAGACTGGCTTCTTGATTATAGGGCTACGCACCACATAACACCATCCCTGCATAATCTCTCCATCGCCTCTTCATTTCAAGGTAAAGCTATAGTTATGGTAGGAAATGGCAAAACGATTCCAATTTCACACACAGGTCGCCACTCTCTTTGTTCCTCTCCTAATCCATTGTTTCTCAAAAATGTTATTGTTTCCCCAAACTTGTGAAATAACTTACTCAGTGTTTCCAAACTTTGCATTGACAATGACGCTTACATTGAATTTCATCCCTCATGTTTTTTTGTGAAGGACGGCCAGTCGAACACCATCCTCCTCCAAGGGCCTCTTGATCAGGGCCTCTACGGCACACCTTAGCCATCCCCTCCTCATCAACTTAGGAGCTTCTTTTGTCAACAAGAATCTGGGGACCTCTGGCATGCTAGATTAGGTCACCTTAGTCATGATGTTATATGTAAATTCTTATTATGATCTTGTTAAACAATATTGTTAATGCAAGTTCTATTCGTCACTTTTTGTCTCTTGTCGAAATATCATAAACTCCCTTCCCTCTTCTAACTCTTAGGCTCTTAAGCCATTTGATCTAATACATGCTGACCTATGGGGGCATTCTCCCATTTCATCCCCCACTGGCATTTGTTACTTCTTACTCCTTGTCGATGATCACACTCTCTACACCTAGATTTACTTTTTTAAAACTAAAGATCAAACTTACCAAACATTCACTTACTTTCACAGCTTCCTCCAAACTCAATATAACACCTCCATTAAATAGGTTCAATTGGACTAGGGGGTGAATTTCGCCCACTGCAAAAAAATTTCACAAAACTCAGTATCCATCACCAATTATCCTGCCCTTATACTTCCACCAAAATAGCCATGTCAAACGATTTAATCGACAAATTGTCGAAGTAGGCCTCACTCGCATGGCTCACTCCAACCTTCCTCATAAATACTGGCCATATGCTTTCTATGAAGCAAGCCTCATCTTTAACCAGCTCCCTACTAAAGTTCTTCAATTTTAAAGCCCTTTTGAAGTCTTGTTTCACTCCAAACGCAATCCCACCATCTTCAAAACCTTTGAATACAACTGTTTCTCTATCGTACACCCATATAACAACCATAAATTAGAATATAGATCCAGAAAATGTGTCTTCTTTGGTCACAGTCTCAACCACAAAGGTTCTCTATGCTTAGATGCTCACAATGATTGAATATACATTTCCTGCAATGTGGTCTTCAATGAAACAGACTTTCCTTTTGCCTTACACCAACCAAATCCCACTACCAACCCAGTACACCAATCATATAATACCTTCATCACCTATCCCCTCCCCATCTCTACCCCTGAAGCACCTCCCTCATCTTCTGTACCTTCCCTAAACACCTCCACACAACCTTAAAGTGACTCCTCTCCAACCTCTCCCTTAAATGACCTCACTACCTCAACTGACCTCATAACTCTCCCACCTCCAACTCCACTTTCCACCAATCCAACAGTACATAGTTTTCCCTACCTGCAATACTCACCCAATGGTAACTCATTCCAAAGTTAGAGTATACAAACCCAAAGCCTACAATATCTCTTCCAAACCTACGTATATTCCCATTGAATCTCACTCTCACAAAGAAGCCTTTACCATACTGTATATGTCCGGGTAAGCCCGAGTAGGCCCAATGGCAAGTGGACCGGTGCGACCCACAGGAGTATGGGGATCCGACCCTGTACATGTGCAAGCCACACGCCAGGAAAGGGGACTCTTAGAAAAATAGGTTGTTGCTCTATACACGCTCGGACCAATCCAACACTGCCATCAGAGACCGGATAAATGCTCTGCTGACATCTCCTGACTAGCAGCAGTAATAGACCCACACCATTGGGACATAGATAACCGACCCAACACTCACCCTTATCGCACCCAAACTCAGTCAACGACAATTGGTGCCGTCTGTGGGAATGCTCTTTTACTATAGTTGGTTTGACTGAACAATTTTCTGCCATGGAGCGTTGCACATCGCCAGGTGCCTCGGCTGACAAAACTATGGGCGGTGGGTGATCCCCTAGTCGTACCTCAGTTTCTATTCCGGTCCTTCCCCTAGTTCAGGCAGACTCGCCGTCCGTGACGCCCCCTCGTCTTGATAATCCCTTGCAGCTACTCTTGAACAAAATTGAAGTCCTGGAGCGGGAGCATGGACGAGCGAACCGAGCTTACTGATTACCAGCGGCAAAACCGCCCTCAAGCAACTGTGACTCAACCTCGGCTGACGGCCGAAGTCTCGTTGCAACCCGCCCAGGTCGGGAACCCGAATTCCCAGGGGGAGACCAAGCCAATAGCTGTGTCTGGGGGTCGACTGCCCATCCTGGAGAACAGTGATTCTCATCCTTTTTTTTGACTGCATCATGCAATATAAGATTCCTCGGCATTTCAAGCTACCACAGCTAGACCAGTATGATGGCTCTACTGGCCTACGGGAGCACCTTGAAAACTTCAATTCCATCATGCTGTTTAGTGGTTCATGCGAGAAGCTGAAATGCCGTGTTTTTCCTATCACGTTGAAAAGGGCCGCCTTGCAGTGGTTCTCGGTCCTGCCCCCCAAGTTGGTGGCTAGTTTTGCTGACTTGAAATGGCTATTTGTGGCACGTTTCTCCATCAGCATTACCCACCAAAGGTCCTCAGCTGTGCTGGAGGTATTACTGCAGAAGGAGGATGAACCCTTAAAGGATTTCATTAGTCGATTCAACCAGTTATCCATGCAGGTCCGTGATCTGAAGGATTCTGTGGCCATACACTCCCTCTAGGCCGGCCTTCAACTGATCGTTTCCACGATAGCTTGACCCTGAAAACACTTATAGATCTTACCGAGTTGCTAACTAGAGCAGCCAAGTACATAAATTTAGAAGAGGTACAATTTATGGCCAGGGATAGTCACATCTCAAAGCATGTTGACAATAGGGCATCAAGGTCCAGAGACAGGCGATCGGCACCTGACAGAAAGGATGCAGGGGGTGATAAGACCCCAGCATCACCACGGCTCCCCTATTTTGGGTCCTATACTCCCCTCAATCAGTCCCAAGCATTGACTCTGAAGGAGATTTGCCAGACCGGATTATGCTAACTCCCTCCCCCTAGGCCGATTGTGGACTCAGATAAGGATAAGTATTGTGCCTTCTACCAGGGAAGGGGTCATGACACTGATGGCTATCGGCATCTTAAGAATTTAATTGAGGATTTGCTTCAGAAGGGCTATCTTCGTGACTTCAGGGTAGCGGCGTCAGGTACCTGTCTGGACAATCGATCTCAGAGAGGATCTCAGTGGGGTTCCACGGCTATTGAGGGGTCGGCTAGGCTGTCGGCATCATAGTCGGTCACCACGGAGCAAGCTTCTGATCAGGAACCTGGGCCAGGTTCCGCAGGAGTGATAAATACAATCTCAGGAGGCTTTGCTGGTGGAGGATTGTCTTGGGCTTCTTGGAAGAGGCACCAGCGGGCAGTCTCGGTAATTCATCACGAGGTTCATGCCATAGTGGTTAAGCTGCTCAGGTCGAATCCGGTAATTTCTTTTACAGATGAGGATTATATGGCGATAGATCGTGACCATGATGACCCTATGCTAATAGGCTGCTTCATTGCCAATTTCAAAGTTAAGAAGGTTCTGGTGGACCAGGAAGTTCGGTCGATATTTTGTTTCTTGGTACTTTCATCAAGCTTAGTCTTTATCCCTCTGAGTTGACCTCCTACCCAAGTACCTTGGTGGGATTCTCTGGCAATCATGTGGAGGTCAAGGGCACCATCAGCCTTTGAACTATGTTGGTTGAAGCACCATTTGTTACCAGCTCATATGTCCGATATTTGGTTGTGGACTGCCCTTCTGCGTACAACATCATTCTTGGCCATCCTTCCCTCAATCAATTTTGAGCCATCATCTCTACCCGCCATCTGCTTTTGAAGTTCTCCGCGTCAAGTGGGATTGTGGGTTTGGTCTAAGGAGACCAGTTTCAAGCCTGGGTTTGCTATAACGCCAGTTTAGCTACGAAGCCAATGCAGACTAGTCCACCCGGCATTGTGGTGTTAGGCTCCAACCCGATGCCCTCACCATCACAGACAATTAAACCTGGTTTCTCTCAGGTACCCTCTCATGGCCTTGATAATAGGCAAAAGGTGGACGGCAGCAAATCGGAGCACATGGAGAGTTATTGGCTGTCCAGATTGGCAGTACACCTGAGCAGACGGTAAAGGTCGGTGCGGGTATGTCCCCTGTAGATCTGCAGGACCTAGTTGGGCTCCTTAGAAGGAATATCGATGTTTTCACCTGGAAATCCTCTGACATGCCAGGTATTAACCCCCACTGTATTTGTCATAGACTCTCTATCAATGTAGGTGCCAAAATGATTAGTCAGAAGCGCTGAATTTTTGGCCCAGAGCTCAAAGAGGCAATTCATGAGAAGGTTCACAAGCTATTAGATGTTGGATTCATACGAGAAGTCATATACACCACTTGGCTTTCAAATGTGGTGCTTGTCAAAAAATCCAACGGCAAATGACGCATGTGCGTCAACTTTTCTGACCTTAACAAGACATGCCCTAAAGATCGGTATCCACTTCCTCACATTGATTAACTGGTTGACAATGCTTATAGGTACCAATACTTGAGTTTTATGGATGCTTACTCGGGGTATAACCAAATCCGCATACATCCTGAGAACGAGTCTAAAACAGTGTTTATAACCGACTAGGGTACGTTCTGTTATAAGGTCATGCCTTTCGGCCTTAAGAACGCAGGTGCCACCTACCAGTGATTGATGAATCGAATCTTTTAGGACCAGATTGGTCGCAACCTCGAGGTTTATGTCGACGACCTGTTGGTCAAGTCTTTCGATACTGCTGGCCACTTCTCCACGTTAGCGAAGATATTTCTGAAGCTCCGAAAATATACAGTACGCCTCAATCCTAACAAATGCGCCTTTGGGGTTTGCGCGGGTAAATTTCTAGGGTTCATGCTGACCAACCGGGGGATCGAAGCCAATCTGGTTAAGTGCCAAGCCATTATGTCTATGGCGTCACCCTGGTCTTTGAAGGACGTGCAACGGCTGACTGGACGAATCGCTGCCCTTTCTCGATTTATGTCGATGTCCGCTGATCACTCCTTGTCCTTTTTTAGAAGGTTAAAGATTTCGAATGGACCTCGGATTGTGAGCGTGCTTTTCTACAGCTCAAGCAATACTTAGCTCACCCTATGGTGTTGTCCAAGCCAAAACCCTATACATCTACCTCGCAGCCAGTGATCATGCCGTTAGCTCAGCCTTGATCTAAGAGGATAAGGTCCCGTTTCCGGTGTATTACACCAGTCATGCTCTACAGGGGGCCGAGCTCCATTATCCAAAGATAGAGAAGCTGGTGTATGCTCTCCTTCATTCCGTCAGACAACTTAGACCATACTTTCAGAATCATCAAGTTATAGTTCGGACTAATAGCCCTGTTTGCCAGGTATTGCAGAAGCCAGACCTCACCGGCCGAACTTTGGCATGGTTGGTCAAACTTTCCAAGCATTCCCTCGCTTATAAACCCCATGGGCTCATTAAAGCTCAGGCATTGATGGACTTCATGGTGGAGTTTACCGACCATTCAGCTTGCGGTGATGATCATCACAAGTGCCTTTTGGCCATTGATGGTTCTTCTAATTCTAAAGGCACCGATGCAGGCGTGATATTGGAGAGCCCCGTAGGTGTTGTTATCGAACAGTCTCTAAGGTTCGAATTCCTAACCTCCAATAATCAGGCCAAGTATGAGGCGCTTATTGCGGGATTAAACCTTGCTTTGGAAGTGGATGTTCGTAACATTCGGGTCCATACCGATTCATTACTTGTGACAGGCCATATGCGTGGTGAATATTAAGCCATGGATTCCCAATTGGCAACGCATTTAACTTGGGTAAACAGCTTAATCTCTCGGTTCAATGCGTTCCAGATCCAGCATGTCCCGCGCACGCAAAATTCTAGAGCTAACGTTTTGTCGAAATTGGCTATTAACAAGAGCTCCAGTCATAACAAAACGGTTATTCAAGAAACACTCTATTGACCCAGGGAGAACGTGGGTTACCCCAATACTCACGTACCTCAAAAGTGGGCAGTTACCCTCTGACCAAGCAAAGTCCTGCAGATTGCAGCGAGCTGCCGCGGCTTATTGTGTTATCGGGGGGTAGCTTTACAAGCACGGGTATTATACTCCCCTTCTAAAATGTCTCCTTCCCGACCAGGCTGAGTATACGCTTCAGGAGGTACACGAGGGTATTTATATACATCACATAGGCGCCCGATCCCTTGCCATGAAGGTCTTGCGAATCGACTACTACTAGCCGACTCTGAAGGTCAATGCGGCCAGCCTGATGCGCAAGTGCGACAAGTGTCAACGCTTTTCGCATCACTAGCTCGCACTGTCCACCTATCTTCATGGCACGGTTGAGCCGTGGCCGTTTTCTTGGTGAAGGGTGGATCTGCTGAGCCCTCTTCCCATGGTTACGGGGCAGCGCAAGTTTCTTATAGTTGCTATCGATTACTTTACTAAATGGATCGAAGTGGACCCTTTGGCCACGATTAGAGCTGAAAAAATGGGCCCTGCTTGATGTAAATCAAAAAAATAGGGCTGGCTCTAAAAACGCTAGTTCGAAATAATTCAAGCTTTTTTGGCCCAACCCGATCGAGCCAATAGCCCGAACTGGGTTGGGTTAGTCCGGCAGGCCAACAAAAAATTATTAAATTATAATTTGTGTCATTAGTTACAAACATGTGATTGTAGCTTAGTGGTTGGAACATTTTATTTTGACTAAGGAAACATGGGTTCAAGTCCTATCATTCACACTATATATATATTTTTTACTTTATCTAGTTATTCCTCTTAAATTTTCTTTCTTTTTTAGTTTTTGCTTCTCAAACGTGTTA